>CBVK0101197137.1:0-12170 GCA_900067695.1 Picea abies | reverse complement strand
TAACTTATTAAAATGAAATTAGACTAAAAAGAAAAATAAAGACCAAAATTAAACTAACCCTAAGCAAAGCACGCTAAGCTAATGTAAAATTGAACTATATTGGCTGTCATAAACTTATGCAAATGCCAATGAAGTCATCAAGTATTCATCTTCTGCCCATTTAGTCAAAATATCACAACTTTCTTGAGAAATAATAATTATTTGTTTTCCCACAATATTCTCTTCAACATGAGACTCAATGTCATTGATTATTGAAAGATTTGAATCCATGGACACAATGTCTCATTTCTGCGATCAGAATCAATCAAATTAAACAAACAAAACCATAAGACTTCAACTCCATCTATCTTCTAATGATATCACCATCAACAGACCTTTGTCATGCTTACAAGATAATTAAAAAATGATTTAAAATCATCATCCTTGCAAGCCAAGGTATGCATTTCCTCTTGTCATTAATGATAATAATTTAATACCTATGTATGCTTATTATAAGAGGCAAGAGGAAATTACGATGGAAGCAAGAGCAATTAAGACACTTTGGTAAGATACAAATAATCTCATATCACAACCAAGATGGATTGATTCGCCCATCATAAATGAAAGATATAATTAGAAATCATAAATGAATGAAGTAAGTAAGATTTGATTTCTAATAGATGATAAGTTGATGTTTGTCGTGATGGGCTAATCCATGAAATTGATATCCTCAAGTTCCCAAGGGTTTTCCAAGTAGAGAAATCATAAATTTCACTTCCTTGAGCTTACATATGGCATAGACTATGGAGAAAATAAAATGAAAAAGAAGAGTGTGTACCTGGTCTCTCTACTAGATAGGTTTTGCATTCAAAAGAATGAGACATTATTTGGAAAACAAAATCCACAAACTCATGAGTAAGAGGGATCCAATAAAATGTGTTCCAACATAACCCAAACATGCTTATCATTCCAAGTTATGAATAAACCGATTTTTTGGGTTCAAGGGATGCTGAAGAGTATGAGCCCAATAAATTGATGAGTTACAACCCACACGAACTTCACATTTTGAAACTTATTTTCACGGCTAAGATGAAAACAAATGTCGAAAACTTAAAATTTAAAACCTTAGAATTTGCATTGGTATTTAGCACCGAGGTATTTACAAGCCCCAAACATTTGAATGGATTTAGCATCGAGATAAGTATGTAGTACTAAGCCATGATAAGAATAAGATTCCTCAAGAATGTAACCAAAATGAGTGACTTCAAATCAACAAATCCAAAGGATAGAGAGATACTCTCCGAGAAAGAACAGGTCTGAAATCCTATTGAACTGGTAATGATAATATTGAGCCTTTAGTTTACCAGTGAATTGGGGAATAAAATGATTGATTCTCAAGAACTTTCTGAAAGATATTCTAGAAAGAAGATTGATATAACAATGTTGTCCATAATGTTAAAACATGCATCCATACAATCTAAAAGAATATCTCTTGTTGTTGTGTATAAGAGGAAACTTGAATCAAGTAAGCTGCAAGATAAAATGTAAACTCCTCCTTGAAAGACTAACTGAATAGAACATAAGATATGTGTAGCTAATGCCCAAAAATTAAAACTAAAGGTGCTAACAGGAAATATCTCAAAAGAAAATTCAACCACGCTCACTATGCTAAGAAAAAATTATACATAAAATCGTGTTAGCTGAAAGTAACCAAAGGAAACGGTCAATGGGAAAGAAACCATTTGGATAACTCCAAACCCATGATAAAATAATCATCCAAATAAATTACAAGGAGTTGGAGTGGGTTTAATTTTAGATGGGTAGAATTAATCACTCAAAATTTCAATTCACCATGTATGGGACAACAATATCAACGCTCTAAAATAATCTCAATCAAGCATGATGCAGGAGCATCATCATAAGAGCACACATGGCAGACAACAAAGTGCCTAGCACGCCTTTTGAGTAAAATTTTTAATTTTGAAAGATGGAGTATCTCAGAGAAATTCTGAGTAAATGATGAATTAGAGAAGTTTTAATGATCGGAGGTTGAACGATCGTGTCAAACCAGAAGAGATCAGATCGTCCTTGAGTTATTTGATTTTGGTGTGGATCTAAAAATTCGCCTTAGATTCTCTGTCACAAACGTTTATTGTAATAGGACTAAATAGTTGTAAGCTTTTATTTTGATCAGATAGGTAGTTGGAGGGAACCCTAGAGGACCTCTTGTATAAGTAGATGCATTGTATGCCTGAATAGGCCTGGCTGCCGATTAGTAGGAAATAGTTGTTACTGAATGTAAGTTGTTTTTATCAGAGCTGTAGCCATTTACACTTGAATGAATATAACAAAGGGATATTGACCCAACGCATGGTGTTGCTACTATTTATATTTCCCTTGCTATTTTCTATTTTCATGAATGAATGAGCTATGTTATTGAGTATATGAAACTGTGAAGTATTTGGATAAGTTTCAATTGTTTCTCTTCGTTGAGTTCATGCAAGGTGTGAATACAGTCTGCAAGGAGTGCATTGAAATAGTCTATTTCGACTTAGAAGCTCAAAATAAATAGCGTGAAACTTCCATTTGCAAGGAGTGTAAAGGGACTGCTGCAATGTGTGCATAGTCGCCCACAAGAAGCTAAGTCTTACGTAAGAATCTGTTGCAAGGAGTGCATAGATTCACAGTTCGACTAAGTGTCGAAGTAGCCCTTAGAGGAGTCAAAGGGTTTGAGAAATAAATCTCAAGAGAGATAGTGGGGAGAAAGGAGTCAAAGGGTTTGAGAAATAAATCTCAAGAGAGATAGTGGGGAGAAATCTGCAAAGGGAGTGAAGCTCTGAAGGATTCACGAGTTATCGGTCAAGATCTGTCTATGAGGGAGTGGGATCGTTATATATCGTTGGATTTGGGAAACATGCATGAGATTTAAGTCTCATTGTGCACACAGGAGCAAGGATTGGCTAAAGTCCTGAAGAGGTTAGGGACTATCCATCATCCAGAGGGATAGGTGGCACAAGATCTTCAACTTTGGGTGAAAACACTCCGGGAGGAAACGGCTATGTAGGAGTTGGAAACTCCCGAAGCCCAAAGAAACAAAGCGATTTGTAGCCATCGATCTATGGGGGACACGTGTCGACAAATTGTCGACTTCGGGTGAAAACACTCTGGGAGAAAGTGAGTGCGAAGGAATTGAAACTCCCGAATATCGAAGAGACAAAGTGAGTTATAGTCGTCGATCTGTGAGAGACACGCGTCAACAGATCGTCGACTTCGGGTAAAAGTACTCCAGTTGAATGTGAGTGCAGAGGAATTAAAACTCCTGAATCTCGAAGAGTTGAAGTGAGTTACAACCGTCGATCTGTGAGAGACACACATCGAAAGATCGTCGAATTTGGGTAAAAGCACTCCAGGAGAAGGTGAGTGTGAAGGAATTGAAACTCTCAAAGCCCGAATAGCCGAAGTGAATCACAACCGTCAGATTCAGAAGGACATGCAACAAAGATATGTGGACTTTGGGTGAAAACACTTTGGGAGAAATTGATTGTGTAGGAGTTGAAACTCTAGAAGCCTGAATAGCCGAAGTGAATCACAACCATCGATCTATGAGAGACACGCTTCGAAAGATCAGATCACAACCATCGATCTATGAGAGACACGCTTCGAAAGATCGTCGACTTTGAGTGAAAGTTCTTCGGGTGAAAGTGGAGGTGGAGAGTTTGAAACCCCCGAAGCCCGAATAACTGAAGTGGTTTGTGGTCGTTCATATGTGAACGAAGATCGACGGTGGGGAATCATTGTAGAGCACGAAGTTGAAATTAGCAGTCGTGCTAGTTCACAACCCACAATTCACCAACGTCATTGATCTCGTTGGGGTGGGGGATCAAAGACCACGATTAGACTGAGTTGGGGGAGTAATTTTCTGATTGTGGACATTGAGCCCTTCGATAAAGAGAGAGAACGTTGGTGCCCTGCAATCACTGTGGACCATTGATCTGGTCCCAGTTAAAAGCTCCGAAGTCATGAAGCACTTGGAGATTAAGCCTTGGGTCACATCCTGAGGTCCCATGCAAAGGAGGGCTAGCAAAAGGAGCTAGCACCTGTCGGATTTGAGATTTGAAAAGGCACTAAGAAAATAGGGCCCGTGGGTACCATACAACCTGGGCCTCAGGTGATAATAGGGTCTGTGTTTGATTTAGTTTGAGACCAATAAGGTCTCGAGAAGCTAATCTAGCTCGAGGAGATTAATATCCTTGACAGGGAGGTCACACAACCCTAGGGGAGAGTAGGGGGGGTCTGCACCAAGTGGTATAAGAGACAAAATTTTCTTGCAGACAACACTCAATGGAGAGAAAAGGTAGTCTGGAAACATCAAGTAGTATCAGACAAAAAATTTTTCATGTAGACAATAGATGAGAGAGGAAACAAAGTGTGATACTCTGTGAATGATGGTTGCACCTGTGCAACAACAAATGGACAACCAATTGGGTTGCAGGGAGAAGCTAGAGATGCTCTTAGTTGAAGAGTGATCAACAAACTTGCTAGGAGGGAGGAAGACAAACATGGCTATTGAAGGCCATAGGTGTGGTCAAGGAGAAGACCACCAACATAAAATCAAAGCCGAGATAGAAAAAGAGCTCAGGGAGATCAGAGAAAAAATAGAGAAGCTGACATTTAATATGTAGTAGGAGGCAAAGACACGCTGGACATATGAATGGACTTTGAAGAGGAAAGCTAAGTGGCATGTCCAGAAGTTGTTGTCCAGAAGGAAACAACAGATGCTGAGAAAGTGGCTGAGGCATGTTGAAAACCTCAGTGACACAAAGGAGGAGTTGGTTTTCATTTGTGATCTAGACATTGGAAAAATCCCCAGTGATGAGGAAGGGAGATCGGTTAAAGGTCCCATAAAGTTCCAGGAGGGCATACATGAATTTTCAAATTTCCAAGTGGGAAATGAGATGGGATCAATTGAAGATATTATAGACTGCTAGGAAGGCAGGGGAGAAATCCTATATTTCCAGGTGGGCAAGGGAAGTAAAATGAGGTTGTCTGAAGGTCTCAGGAGCTCAGAGGAGAGTTCATATCAACAATGAATGTTGACAGGTGACAGGGAGGTAGAATAAATACCTCATTTGTATGAAGACTCATGTGGGTTTGTAGACCATGTGAATGAATATCATGAGAAGTTAAATACTTCCACCATCAAAGAGGAAGATCAAAGGTGCATTCTGATCATTGGAGGAATCAAAATATTCCTACCAATAAACCAAAAAGAGGCTAGCATATGTGTTGTAGATGCAACAGAAGAAGGGAAGCCAATGGAGACTGTCATAAAGGAGGAAATGGAGCAGACACTAAAGTCTTCCCATGTATGAGAAGAAGAGGAGAATTATGCAGGATGACTCAAAATTTTCAGCCAAGAAGATGAACAGGAGATGACTACAGCACTGGAGACTACATCTGAAGAGGAAGCATACAGTATAAACTTTGCTGATCTGTGTGAAGAACTGGAAGCCTTGGAAGGAAGGGTGATAGTGCAAAGCATGCACATCCAATAGGCTAGGTTGGAAACAGATGAAGGAGCATACCAGTTCAAGGAACAATTGGAGGGAATTGGAGATATGCCAACAAAGGAGCTGACATAAGTCAATTTGTCAGAAGAGGAAGCTAAGAAACAACTCTATGGTGAGATTGCATAACTGAAATATGCAGCAGAGTGGCCAACTAGTGCCACATGAGATCAAGATAACATGAAGGGTCAGATTGATCAGATTGGTAAGGAGGAGAAAGATCACACATTTCAATGTGCCCAAGAGATGGAGAAAGAAGAGAATTCGGTGGAGTTGCTCAAAAATTTCAACCAGGGAGATGAACATGGGGAAACTGTAGAATTGGGATCTACAACAGAAGGAGATGAGTATTCAAAGGAATAGAAAAACATTTTCAACTGGGAAGCTAAGCAGGAGATAACTGCAGAACGAAAACCTATAGCAGAAGAGAAGAGAGCAACATATAGCATGGATTTTGTCGATATGTGTGAAGAACTGAAGGCCCTGGAGAGAAGGGTAAAGATGAAAAGTCTGCTAATCCAACAAGTCAGGTTGGAAGTTGATGAAAGGGAGATGCAAAAGAATGGGATGAAGCAGAAGAGCCAACCATTGGACCAGTTGGAAGAGGTGATAAAGGAGGTTAAAATATTGATGTTGGAAGCCACACAAGAAACAATCAACAAGGAAGGATTGAACAGAAAGGAACCTGCAGGAGTAGCATGGAAGAAGAAGCAACAAGGAAAAGGAGCATATGGACAACTCCAAGAGAAAGTATGGGACCCTCGAAGGTCTCAACAACATAGCAAAAGCATCCATGAACATGAGATCATGATTTTCCCAGTAGTGGAGTATGATGTAGGAGCATCGTCATCAGAGCACACGTGGAAGACATCACAACGCCTAGCGTGCCTTTTGAGTAAAATTTTAAATTTTGAAAGATGGCATATCTCAGAGAACTTCTGAGTAAATGATGAATCATAGAAGTTTTAATGATCGGAGGTTGAATGATCGAATCAAACCAGAAGATATTAGATTGTCCTTGAGTTATTTTATTTTGGCGTGGATCTGAACATTCGCCCTAAATTGTCTATTACAAACATTTATTGTAATAGGACTAAGTAGATGTAAGATTTTTTTTTGATCAGATAGGTAGTTGGAGGGAACCCTAGAGGACCTCTTGTATAAGTAGATGCATTGTATGTCTGAATAGGGATGGCTACCGATTAGTAGGAAATAAGTGTTATTGAATGTAAACTGTTTTTATCAGAGTTGTAGCCATTTACACTTGAATGAATATAACATAGGGATATTGACCCAATACATGGTGTTGCTACTGTTTATAGTTCCCCTATTATTTTATATTTTCATGAATGAATGAGCTTTGTTATTGAGTATATGAAACTGTGAAGTATTTGGATAAGTTTCAATTATTTCTCTTCATTGAGTTCATGCAAGGTGTGCATACAGTCCACAAGGAGTGCGTTGACAGGGTCTGTTTCGATTTAGAAGCTCAAAAGAGATAGCGTGAAACTTACATTTGCAAGGAGTGTAAATGGACTGCTACAAGGTGTGCACAATCGCTCGCAAGAAGCTAATTCTTGTGTAAGAATATGTTGCAAGGAGTGCATAGATTCATAGTTTGACTAAGTGTCAAAGTATCCCTCTGAGGAGTCAAAGGGTTCGAGAAATAAAGCTCAAGAGAGATAGCGTGGAGCAATATGTAAAGGGAGTGAAGCTCTAAATGTTTCACGAGTTATTGATTAAGATCTGTCCAGGAGGGAGTGGGATCATTCCAGATCGTTGGCTCTGGGAAAGTGCACGAGATTTAAGTCTCATTGTGCACACAGGAGCAAGGATTTACTAAAGTCTCAAAGAGGTTAGGGACCATCCATCATCCAGAGGGATAGGTGGTGCAATATCTACAACTTTAGGTGAAAAACACTCCAGGAGAAAACAAGTGTGCAGGAGTTGGAAACTACTGAAGCTCGAAGAGCCAAAGTGATTTACAACTGTCGATTTGTGGGGTATACGCGTTGACAGATTGTCAAGTTTAGGTGAAAACACTCCGGGAGAAAGTGAGTGTGGACGAATTGAAACTCCCCAAGCCCGAAGAGCCGAAGTGAGTTACAACCGTCGATCTATGAGAGACACGCGTCGATAGATCGTCGACTTTGGGTAAAAGTATTCTAGGAGAAAGTGAGTGCAGAGGAATTGAAACTATCGAAGCCCGAAGAGACGAAGTGAGTTAAAACCGTCGATCTGTGAGAGACATGCATTGATAGATCATTGAATTCAGGTAAAATCACTATGTGAGAAGGTGAGTGAGAAGGAATTGAAACTCCCAAAGCCTGAATAGTTGAAGTGAATCACAACTGTCTGATTCAGAAGGACACACGACAAAGATCCACGGACTTCGGGTGAAAACACTTTGGGAGAAAGAAATTGTGCAGGAGTTGAAACTCCTGAAGCCCAAATAGCTGAAGTGAATCACAACCTTCGACCTGTGAGAGACACGCATCGACAAATTGTCGAATTTAGGTGAAAGTGCTCTAAGTGAAAGAGAAGGCGGAGAGTTTGAAACTCCTGAAGCCTGAATAGCCAACGTGGTTTGTGGTCGTTGATCCGTGAATGAATATCGACGGTGTGGAATCATTGCGGAGCATAAAGGTGAAATTAGTGGATGTGCTAGTTCACGACCTGCAATTCACCAATGTCGTTGATCCCGTCAGCCTGGGGGATCAATGACCATGATTAGACCGAGTTGGGCGAGTAATTTTATGATTGTGGAGATTGAGTCCTCCGATAAAGAGTGAGCACGTTGGTGCCCCAAAATCATTGTGGACCGTTGATTTGGTCCCAGTTAAAATCTCCAAAGTCGTGAAGCACCAAGAGGTTAAGCCCTGGGTCACAACCTAAGGTCTCATGCAAAGGAGGGCTAGAGAAAGGAGCTAGTGCCCATCGGTGTTGAGATTTGAAAAGGCACTAAGAAAACAGGGCCTGTAGGTACCATATGACTCGTGCCTCGGGTGATAACAGGGCCTGTGTTTGATTTAGTTTGAGACCAGTAAGGTCTGGAGGAGATAATCCAACTCAAGGAGATTAAGATCCTTGACCAGGAGGTCACGCAATCCCTTGGGAGAGTTGGGGGAGTTGCACCAAAGAAAACTTTTCCGATTAGAATCATGTAGATATGAATATGAGATAAATCTAAGTGTTCATTCTTCTCACCACAAGAGGGACTGAATACCATTCTTTATTGAAAATATCCCCATTATAAGATAACACAATGCTCGAAAAATAATCAACATGGTGAAATGAATAGAATAAAGGATTTGAAAACTATCCCAACACATAGAATGTTTTGAGAATGAAAATAAAACATTTTTTCCCAAATCAAAATTAAATTCAAAAATAGATTAAAGGGGAAAATTAGTGTGTAATCCTTTTATTTCTATCCACCTCTACTGAGAAATCCATGTATTGTTTAGCCAACAGTTAAAAATAAAAGATGAACAAAAAACTAATTAAAAACTAGAAATCAAAGCTAATACTATTCAAAGAAAAAAAACTAGCTTGTTTTATCCTACTCCTATCCTACGCTACAATGGATGAAAAAAATGAACTATGTAAAGTCATAATGCCAATGTAGCCATCCATGTAATCCCAAGCCTGTAAATGTATGTTTATGACAAAATATTAGTAACATAACTTGGAAAAAAGATAGACTAAAAGTAGGAAAAATTAAAACACCAAAAACTCTATTCACCACATTAAAGATGTCACAGTGATAATTCATGGGAAATCTATCCAAGATACCTCCAACCATGCTTCAATTCTATCATAAAATATGGAATTAATACTATAGAATTGATGGAGGGAGTTGAATGGAAAGTAGCATACCAAATGAGAACCATGCATAGAATCTGTATGAGGTGTACTTGGTGAGATAATATTTATGATAGTAAACATGTTTGTCCTCGAAGACAAACCAAAATAATGAGGGCCTGACATAACCATCAGTGTAGAACGAAGTGCCTCATTGTCTTGGTAAGCTTCCCTGGACTCATACTTCAAGTAACCATGAAATTGAGATAAATTAGTGAAATCAAATGATAAACATGGACTAGCATCCACAATTGTATGATCTTCAAGACAATGGTGGAAGCCACTAATATTAACAATCTCAACTAAAGGGATAATTGAACAAGAAGATTCTCTATTAATAAAAAATGAAGATGAAATAAAATAATACATGGTATAATATACATCTACTACAACATTCCCTTCATCCCATGAAAAAGGTTGATAAGGCATATAATTAATAAGTTCACGGGAATAAGCCTTATCCTCTCTATATTCCATATGCACAATACCACCATCAAGTACTTCAAAATGGGTCGGCCCTATTGAGTTTATTTGAATGGGATAATGGGTGGATTCCTCCAAGATCAAACCATTGAAGAGATCATGATACACAAAGTAGTAAGTATAAGAATTAAGAGAATGGAAAGCCTCTCTTGAACAAGAAACATTTTCAAAGAGTGGCTCTTTGAATGGTTGTTCCTCCTCTTTAAGAACATCGGTGACTGATTGTGAATTGGAAGGTTTCATAGTAGGAATGATTTCACAATCAACACGTTCTTCCTCAACATGGTTTTCCTCTTTCAAGTAAAAAGTGGATTAGTGTGCTAAAAGAGGTATGTCCTGTATGTTAATTTCTTCTCCTTGAGTGAAAAGATCAATGTGGTTGTCTTTCTCTTGCACAATATGAGAATATGAAACATCTTCCAAAACATACTCATGGTTAGAAGAGAGGAGCAAATCACAAGAATTATTAGAACAAGAGGGTTCAACAACTAATCCACCAACAATAGGAAAACATTCTTGATCTAACTCAGTTAAACTATGAGAATTTGTAAGAGAAGGACAATTAAAATCATAAGAAACTAATTTCAAATTATGCATGGGCGAGGAAGGATTCATGTGATGAGTGTCTAGATTTTCTTCATTAACAAAATGATCATAATTTAAGTTTTTCTCCATATATTCCTCCTCCATTTCTTGTGATAGAAAAGATGAGATATGATAATGAGAACCTAACATAACCATCATTGTGACCCAAAGTGTCCCATTATCAATAGGAAAACCCTCCTCATGGTTAGCTACAGAAATATCTGAACTCAAATTTATAACACAAGAGGTATCTTTTTTCTTTACAAGGAAGGAAAGGGGGAATGGAGTGGTGGGAGGATGCATATGTTTCTTTTGAGACATAATTCTCTCTCTAATCTATATCCACCATACTAAAGAAAGATCCAGACATATGGAATCCAACTAAATCATTAGTATTTTTAACATTTTCATGTGAATCCAAATCAACATGTAAAGGTAAATTAAGACATTATTTATATTCTTCATACACTGGCTGGTCTATTTCATTATCAAGAGAAATTAAATGAATAATCAAATCATTGATAGAGGGCCTGTCATCTAAATGAAATCTATAGCAAATATGGGTAAATCTAATAAGAAAATATTCTATGGATTCATCTTCCTTCTTTCTAAGCTCTAATATCTCTGCACCCAAATCATCATAATCATAATTCTCAAAATCATGCTAAAATTGATTCATAAACTACTCCCATGTGTGAATAGAGGTAGTTGACAAAGTCTCACATCAATTCTTGATTCGGCCTGCAAGCGTGACAATGAAAAACCTGCAAATGACACTTCCATTAGTAATATTTTGAGAACAAGAAAATTTATAGAATTTAAAAGTATGTTCAGATGCAACAATCACTCCCTCACCATTAAATTTAATTTGCGACAATAAATGTAAAATCTTTCTAGGAGTTTTAAGAGGTACAATACCAGAAAAACATCTCCATAAAGGTATATGGGATGAAACCATTAATAAATAAAAACAAAATTAATACGAATGAATCCATAGGCTCAATTTTTCATTAGGCCCTCCTTCTAGCGCCATTTCTATTGACGGGTCCAAATGGCCTATCAAGTTGGTAAGGGATAATGCACGGTGGTAGGTCCCAGTTAGACCTACTCTCATATGGTGTAGCATTTCTGACTAGTATGTGGGGATGGTTTCCACTAAGAATAAAAAGAGGAAAGCCAATGAAATGTCTGCCAAAGAGTTATAATTACTTATAAACCTACTCTAAAACAAAAACAAACTAATCTACAAAAACTACTTCTAACCTATCCCGCAAGAGAAAAAATAATAGATGAGCACAATTTAAAATGATATTTTGATAGTAGAAATAATTCATGGCAACTAATAATATGTTAAAACAATATATTTTCAAATATCATCTCAAATAGTTGTAGAGGAGACCTGTAACATCATCCATGTACTCGTTGTAAATCAAAACAACATAAGAATTCTAAATACTAAGCACATAAATAGTTTTCATGATTAGTACTTAGAAAAAATTAAACAATGAACACATGTGTAGAGTAGTCCCACAAGTATTTGAAAATAGTTTTGAATTCAAAACGCCTTGTGCTCTTCATACATATAGAAATACGAGTATTATCAATCTATACAATGGACAAAAGTCCCCAATTACATTCTATGAGTTCTCTTTTATAAGACAAGAGAGACTCCTCAACTCTTGTGACTATTCA
>CBVK0101197099.1:0-10082 GCA_900067695.1 Picea abies | reverse complement strand
CTCATGAGTGGGAAGGAACTTATGGATGAAGTCAAGAAAGAAGAAGACATGCATTTTTTTGTGGTAAGGAAACCTAGAGTCATTTTGAGAATTACTTCGATAGATGATCTACCGGAGGAAATTCAGGAAATGCTAGAGAAGTTTGCTGATATAGTGGTGGACTATTTACCTTGTTCGTTGCCACCCATCATGAGCATAAGCCATCATATTGACCTTATACCAGGAGAAATTTTACCAAACAAAGATACGTAAATATTGACACCGCGGGAGAATAAAGAAGTCAAGAAGCACGTCCAGGATTTGATGGACAAGGGGTTGATAAGAGAAAAATTGAGTCCATGCATTGTGCCAATAGTGTTAAGTACAAAGAAGGATGGTGGATGGAGAATGTGTACAGACTCGAGGGATATAACAAAGAAGGATGGTGGATGGAGAATGTGTACAGACTCGAGGGATATAAATAAAATCACCATCAGATACAAATTTACTTTACTGAGGATGGATCACTTGATGGATTGCTTGAGTGGAGCATGGTTTTTTTCAAAGATTGATTTGAAAAGCGGATATCATCAGATTAGGATGAGGGAAGGTGATGAATGGAAGACATCATTCCAGATGAATGAAGGAATGTATGAATGGTGTGTCATGTCATTTGATATGACAAATGTGCCAAGTACTTTCATGAGGTTAATGAACGAAGTCTTGAAAGATTTCATTGGGAAATTTTTAATTGTGTATCTTGATGATATATTGGTCTTCAGTAAGATTGAAGAAGAACATATGAAACACCTAACTCTAGTAATGAGGAGGTTGCAGCAGGAGAAGTTAATGATAAATCTGAAGAAGTCATCTTTCATGAAGAAAGAGCTCATTTATTTGAGTTTGTGATCTCTTCGAACGAGTTGAACATGGATCCGGAAAAGGTAAAAGAAATCAAAGAATGGACATCGTCGAGAAATTTATTTGAAATCAGAAGTTTCCATGGACTAGAAAGTTTTTATAGGAAGTTCATTAGAAATTTTAGTGGAATTTTTGGGTCGATGATGGACATGGTAAAGAAAAGGCATAAATATTTTCATTGGACATATGAAGTAGAGAAAAGTTTTAAGTTTTTGAAGGAGAAGATAACTGAACAACCAGTTCTGGTTCTGCCAGAATTTGGTAAGACATTTCAAGTGAGATGTGATGCAAGTGGTTTTGCGATTGGAGTATTCTTAAGCGAAGACAATATACTGATTTCATACTTAAGTGAGAAGCTAAATGATGCCAAGATGAAATGTTCCACATATGATAAATATTTTTATGTAGTCATATAGGCGCTGAAGAAATGGAGGCACTACTTGCTTCCGAAAGAGTTTGTCTTATATAGAGACAACCATGCTTTACAATTCATAACTCGACAGGAGAAACTGAACCAAAAACATGTGAAATGGGTTGAATTTATGAAAAAATTTACTTTTGTTATAAAGAACATTTCTGGAACTGCTAACAAGGTTGTTGATGCATTGAGTGGAAAATGTTTGATTCTGCAGGAGTTTCGTGTGAAGACCTTAGGTTTTGATAACCTTAAATATATGTACAGGGATGACTCATATTTCAGGGACACTTATGAAGCATGTGAGAATTCTGTTCTGAGAGACAGAAGCCAATGGATTGAATACTTAATCCAGGATGGATTATTATTCAAAGGAAATCAATGGTGTATCTTGAAGAGTTCTATGAGAGAGAATATTCTGAAGGAAAAACATAGTGGAGGATTGGTTGGACATTTCGGCCATGACAAAACATTTACGCAACTTAATAGTTTATATTATTGGCTAGGGATGAGGACAGATGTCAAGAAATGTGTCAACAACTATATACTTTTCCAACACGCAAAGGGGAAGAGACAGAACACATGATTATATCAACCATTGCTGGTAACTGAGAGGCCGTGGGACGTTGTAAGCATGGATTTTTTGTTAGGACTGCCAAGGACATAGAGAGGCTATGATTCCATATTCGTGGTAGTCGACAAATTCTCAAAAATGTCACATTTTATTCCATGTCAAAAAAACAGTGATGCAATACACATTGCAAACCTGTTTTTCAGAGAAGTTGTTCGACTTCATGGCTTACCCAAGAGTATTGTTTCACGCAGGGATACCAAATTTGTTGGTCATTTCTGGAGGAAACTGTGGAAGAAGTAGGGGATGAATTTATCTTTTAAATCAGCATATCACCCTCAGACGGACGGACATACCGAGGTAGTAAATTGAAGTTTAGGGGAGTTTTTGAGGATTTTAGTAGCTGAACATCACAAGCAATGGGATAAGATTCTAACACAAGTGGAATTTGCATATAATGATTAACTGAATAGGAGAACAGGACAAATCCCATTCCATATAGTGTACATAATGCAGCCAAGGGGAGTGTCTAAGTTGAGAGACTTAAAGCAGAGTGAGTTCAGAAGTGCTAGAGTGAAAGAATTTGTAGTAAAGATACAAGACCTCCATAGTAAGATCAAAGAGTGGTTACAAAATTCCAACCAGGAATATAAGCGTAGAGCATATCAACATAAAAGAGAACTTCAGTTTGAAGTGGGAGAATTAGTCTTAGAACACCTAAGATGAGAAAGGTTTGCAAGGGGAACGTATAATAAACATAAGATGAAAAAGATACGGCCGTGTAAAATCATAAGGAAATTCAAAGCAAATTCTTATGAGATAGAGTTGACAGATGATGTGGGAATATCACCCATATTCAATGTAGCAGATCTGTATCCTTATAGAATAGATGAAGCTAGAGGAGAACAAGATCAGAAGGAAGTTCAATGGGTTAGATAGATGTCCACAGCTGAAAAGTAGCAGATGGAAAATGTCATTGATCAGAGAGTTAGGAAAAAGACCTAGAGAAAGACATATTTTGAGTGTTTGGTCGAATGGAAGGGACACCCAATTAAGGATGCCAGTTGGGAAAATGAAGCGGAGATCCAGAAACATGGATAGACGGTGCAAGAGCTCATGAACATGAGTTCATGAATTTTTCAGCTAGAGGAGTATGATGCAAGATCATCGTAAGCAAGCCAGCAAAGCAAGCACAAGAGCAGAGGACAACTGCATATGCACCAATGCACATTTTGAAAGAATTTTGAATTTGAAAGGATAAGACATTAATGTAATATCTTGAAAGGATGTATTCGCATTTATGTTTTGAGTTGTAATGCAGATCTTCAGTGGTTGCTCTCATCTGTTTGTTGGAGGCATATATTGTATTAAATGTAAAGTAGTTGTAGCTTTTATTTTGATTAGATAGCTTAGAGTGTGGGAGGGAAAATTCTAGAAAGCTCCCTCACATTTATTGTATTGTATCATTATTCTCATGGTAAGAATTAGAGAGATATAGAGCAAGAGAGTAGAAGAACAGAGATTGTAGAAGAGTGTATAATGATGCAAGATAATCGTAAGAAAGCTAACAAAACAAGTGCAAGTGGAAGACAACTGTATATGCACTAGCACACATTTTGAAAATGTTTTGAATTTGAATGATGAAACATTAATGTAATAGTTTGGGGACGCAATTTCCCTTAAATGTTTTGAGATTGTAATGCAGATCTTGAGCATTTCTCTCATCTGTCGAATATGGATGCATTTAAGTGTAATGAATATAAAGTAGTTGTATATTTTAATTCGATTAGATAGCTTAGAGCAGTAGGAGGTAAAACTTGTAAAAGACACCCTCACTTGTATCATTGTATCAGTTCTCATTGTAAGATGTAGAGAAAGAGAGCACAAAAGAACAGAGATTGTTGGATTGTATAAGAAAATAACTATTGTTATTGAACCCATGTACAGGAGCACTGGAATTAATATAAGAATGATTTGATTCCATTTCATGGTGTTATCTTGGTTACTGTTTACATTAGTTTGGATGGCATGTTTACAATTATGCTTATATTCTCTGTTATGCATTTGTTTCCATGCTATGTGTGTGTGCACTCTTGATTTCATGTTGAATGTATGAATTCTGTGAGAGGAGAAGTATGAGTTTCAATTGTTTCTCATCTCGAGGATTCCTGCAAGGAGTTCAGTGAAGGTCCACATAGAGTGCGTTGATAGGGTTCTGAGTTTCATCTTAGAAAATATCAGGAGGGATATCGGTGTTCCCATATCCAATGGAGTGTAGGTATCACACAGAGTTGTGCAAGGTGTGCACAAGCCATATTTGAAGTCTTATACTTTTCCAACCGAGGAGGAAGGTTGAAGAACTATTGTTGTAGAGAAGTGCATAGAGTTGAAGAGTGAAATAAGCAGAGGTTATTATGAATGCCACAAGGTGTGCATGCAGGGATTCTTTAGATTCCAGGAGTCACAGTGAGAGTTTGAATTCAAGAGGGTTAGAACCTTTGAAGTGTTCAAAGGAACAATGAGTCCTGGAGTCACCTCGTAGAACTTAATATCAGAAGGAAAGATGCCAAGGCATTTCAGGAGTCTTTGGGGAATTTGAACGGACAATTGAAATTCTCAGAGGGAAAATCAATGAATTTCTGTGAACCGTTGGACCTTGCAAACCAGTGGGAAGATTAATTTTGAGTTTCTTTAAACACTCATAAGTTCAGGAGGAATAGTGGCCATTGGATCCAGATCAACAAGAGTTATTGATCTCATGCTTGAGTTTTGTCGTTTTAGAATTCGGGGTGTGGAAGAAGGTTGTGACTTGGAGTCGAGAGTTGTGAAATCTTGATTCATGAAGTCTCGATTTATTTAGGACCATTAGATCATGGAAAGAGTAGAGCAATCGATTTGTGGCGAGAAGCCTTTGTGATTTTGACTATCGGCAGAAGAGAGTTGTTGTATTGAATTTCGCTGATACGCGAAATCCTGAGGTGCCGAAACACTTGGGGCCTAGATTTCATCGAAGGCCACGTCAAGTGAAGTCAAGGGAAGAATCAATTTCTTGTTATACCATTTCATAGTTTTAGGGATTGACGATACAGAGGGACTCAGATCAGGGATCACAAAGTTGTGAAACCCAAAATACCCTCTCAGGTGAAGATTGTGGTCATGTCAGCTGGTCATGTGGGCAAGAGTTGGTGGTTAGTGCTTTCTTGCACATGCGTAACTCCTAAGGACCTTTGGAACAACATTCGTGTGTTTAGTTGAAGATTCATGTGGGGAATCAAAGAGTCAATCAGACTCAAAGGGGAGATTAAGAATGATCCTAGACTGGGAGGTCATGCATAACCTGGTGAGGTAGGGGTGTTGCGTCAAGTGGTATCAGATCCCAGATTTTAAATTCTGCAAGGAACATATTTGAACAATCTTGCCCAAAAGATGTCAAGAGAGACCAATGCCTGATCGAGTTGTGGAAAGGGATATGAGAGAACTTCGTGCTCGATTATATGCTATGGAGACAACACAGAGATGAAAAGTTGGTGCTGGAGATGTCAATGAAGCCGAAAGTGAAAATGAATCCAGAGATGAAGAAGAAGTTACAGTTGAATATGCTAAAGAAGAACATTTATTTAGAGTTATTGCGAGAATTGGTGCCAGGGAAAAAATGGACATTCCGATGTATGAAGAAAACTTATGCGTTGAGAAGATACTAGATTAGTTTAGAGCTCTAGACAAATACTTTGACTATGAGGATGTTGAGGAGGATAACAAAGTCAAACATGTCATCACTAGACTTAAAGGGAATGTAACACTGTGGTGGGATGAACTGCAGGCAGATAGGCATTGCAAGGGCAAGCAAAAAATCAAAATCTAGGATAGAATGGTTGCAAATATGAAGACTAAGTTTATACCCAGGGATTATCAAATCAATCTATTTCGAAGAATGAAAAACTTGAGACAGAAAGGCATGATAGTGAAGGAATACACTAAAGAGTTCTACTGGATAAATATTAGAGCAGGTCATCATGAGAGTGATGATGAAAAGGTCACCAGATACATGAATGGTATGATATATGACATTCAATATGAGATGAGCATGATGACAATAAAGAATGTAGAAGATTCTTATCAGATGGCCCTGGAGGCTGAAGAGAAATTGGCCCTAAGGAAAAGTCAGAGAGGTAGAGGTAGAATTCAGAGCAGAGGAAAAGCAATTGGCCAAGTGAAAAATCCCAAGGATGAAGAAAAGAAGCCTCATACTCACCCATAAAGAGGAGGAAATTCACAGGGGAGAAAAATTGCCGACACGAGCATTTTCCGTGAGCCAGAGGAAGAGGAAGAGGCAGAGGAGGTGAGATAAAATGTTTTGTTTGTGGAAAGGTCATACATAAGCCTTATGAATGTCATGACAAAAAAATATATGGAGGAGGAGAAGCTCACATTTCAGAAGCACAAAGGCGAAATGTTGAGGCAGAAGATGCAGAAGGCAAAAGATCTTTAATGATGCGGAAAATTCTATTGATGCTAGAGAAGGAGATAGAGAATCCAGTCCATAGAAACAGTTTGTTTAGAACTACTTGCAAGACCAAGGATAGGGTATGCAAGGTGATAGTGGATAGTGGAAGCACAGATAACCTAGTATCCACAAATATGGTGGAGAAGTTGAAATTGGAGATAGTTGCACACCCAAGCCCATACAAGGTTTCGTGGTTACAACAAAGACATCAGGTAACTGTCACTAAACAATGTTTAGTTGAATTTAAGATAGGGAGATACAAGGATGAAATTTTATGTGATGTTATTCCCATGGATGTCTATCATAATTTTATGTGATGTTATTCCCATGGATGTCTATCATCTTTTGTTGGGAATACCATGGAAATATGACATAAATGTTGTTCATGATGGGAGAAAGAACACCTATACCTTAGAGAAGAATGGTAGGACACATATGTTGCTGCCTATTAAGGACAAGGAGGTAAAAAAAGAGGTGAGAAATACTATACTTCTCATGAGTAGGAAGGAAATTCTTGATGAAGTCAAGAAAGAGTAAGACATGCAGTTTGTTGTGGTAAGGAATCCTAGAGTCATCTTGACAAGTACCAGGATAGACGATCTACCTGGAGAAATTCAGGAACTATTAGAGAATTTCACTGATATTGTGGTGGATGATTTTCCTTTTTCGTTGTCGCCCATTAGAAGTATAAGCCATCACATTGACCTTATACCAGGAGCGAGTTTGCCAAACAAAGCAACATACAGATTGACACCCCGGGAAAATGAAGAAGTCAAGAGGCAAGCCAAGGATTTGATGGACAAAGGATTGGTTAGAGAAATCTTGAGTCCATGCGTTGTACCTACAATGTTAAGTCCAAAGAAATATGGTGGCTAGAGAATGTGTACAGACTCAAGGGATATAAACAAAATCACCATCAGGTATAGATTTTCTTTACCCAGGATGGATGACTTGATGGATTGCTTGAGCGGAGCAATTTTTTTTTCAAAAATTGATTTGAAAAGTGGATATCATCATATTCGAATGATAGAAGGTGATGAATGGAAGACAACATTAAAAATGAATGAAGGACTGTATGAATGGCTTGTCATGTCATTTGGTTTGACGAATGCACCAAGTACTTTAATGAGATTAATGAATGAAGTATTGAAGGATTTCATTGGAAAGTTTGTAATTGTGTATCTTGATGATATATTGATCTTCAGTAAGACTGAGGAGGAACATTTGAGACACCTAAATCTAGTGATGAGGAGGTTGCAACAAGAGAAGTTGTTGATAAATTTGAAGAAGTCATCTTTCATGAAGAGAGAACTCATTTATTTGGGGTTCATGATCTCTTTGAATGAATTGAAGATGGATTTTGAAAAGGTAAAAGCAATCAAAGAATGGTCATCACCAAGGAATATCTTTGAAGTCAGAAGCTTCCATGGATTAGCCAATTTTTACAGGAAGTTCATCAGAAATTTTAGTGGAATTAGTGCATCAATGATGGACACAGTGAAGAAAAGACATAAATCTTTTCATTGGACATAGGAAGCAGAGAAAAGTTTCAACTTGCTGAAGGAGAAGATAATTGAACAACCAGTTCTGGTTTTGCCATACTTCAGTAAAACATTTCAAGTTAGATATGACGCAAGTGGATTCACGATTGGATTAGTCTTAAGTTAAGACAACATGTCGATTGCATACTTCAGTGAGAATCTGAACGAGGCCAAGATGAAATATTCCACGTATGATAAAGATTTTTATGCAATCATACAGGCACTGAAGAAATGGAGACATTACTTGGTTCTGAAAGACTTTGTTTTGTATAGCGATAACCATGCTTTACAATTTGTAACTCAACAGGAGAAATTGAACCAGAAACACGTGAAGTGGGTTGAATTTATGTAGAACTTTACTTTTGTTATAAGGCACATTTCTGGAACTGCTAACAAGGTTGTCAATGCGTTGAGCAGGAAATGTTTGATTCTGCAAGAGTTTCGTGTGAAGACGTTAGGTTTTGATAACCTTAAGGATATGCACAAAGATGATTCAGATTTCAAGGATGCTTATGAAGCCTGTGAGAATCTTGTTCTAAGAGACAGAATCCAATGGATTGAATATTTAATTCAGGGTGGATTATTATTCAATGGAAATCAGTTGAGTATCCCGAAGAGTTCTATGAGAGAGAATCTTCTGAAGGAAAAACATAGTGGGGGATTGCCTGGACATTTCGGCCATGAAAAAACATTTGCGCAATTGAACATATTATATTATTGGCCAGGGATGAGAATAGATGTCAATAATTTTGTCAACAAATGTAGAATTTGTCAGCATGCAAAGAGGAAAAGACAAAATACAAGTTTGTATCAACTATTCCAAGTATCAGAGAGGCAGTGGGATGTGGTAAGCATATATTTTGTGTTAGGACTGTCGAGGACATAGAGAGGTTGTGATTCCATCTTCGTGGTAGTCAATAGAATCTAAAAAATGGCACATTTTGTTCCATGTCATAAAACCGGTGATGCAAAACACATTGCAAACCTGTTTTTCAAAGAAGTTGTTAGACTTCATAGCTTACCCAAGAGTATTGTTTCAGATCAAGATACCAAATTTGTTGGTCATTTTTGGAGGACACTATTGAAGAAACTGGGAATAGACTTATCTTTTAGCTCAACATATCACCCTTAGATGGATGGACATACTGAGGTAGTAAATCGGAGCTTGGGAGATTTGTTAAGGAGTTTAGTAGCCGAACATCACAGTCAGTGGGATCAGATTCTACCACAAGTGGAATTTGCATATAATGACTCACCTAATAGGAGCACATGACATAGCCCATTTTAGATAATGTATGGAATGCAGCCGAGAGGAGTATCTAAGTTGAGAGACTTAGAGCATAGTGAATTCAGGAGTGTTGGAGCAAAATAGTTTGCAGCAGAGATGCAAGAGCTCCACAATAAGATCAAAGAGCGGTTACAGAATTCCTACCAGGAATACAAGTGCAGAGAAGATCACCACATAAGAGAACTTCAGTTTGAAGTGGGATATTTAATTTTATCACATCTGAGAAAATAAAGGTTCCCAAGGGGAACATATAATAAGCTAAAGATGAAAAAGATAGGGTCGTGTAATATTTTGAGGAAATTTGAGGCCAATGCTTACAAAATTGAATTACCAGATGGGGTTGGAATATCAACCATATTCAATATAGAAGATCTGTATCCATACAGAACAGATGAAGTAGGAGAAGAGGATCAAAAAAAAATTCAATGGGTCAGACAGATGCATGTAGCTGAAAAGTTGCAGATGGAAAGAACTAAAGATGAAAAAGATAGGGTCGTGTAATATTTTGAGGAAATTTGAGGCAATGCTTATGAAATAGAATTGCCAGGTGGGGTAGGAATGTCACCCATATTCAATGTAGCAGATATGTATCCTTACAGAGCAGATGAAACAGAGGGATCATAGGATCAGAAGGAAGTTCAATGGGTTAAATAGATGCTTGTAGTTGAAAATCCGAAGATGGAAGAGATCATTGATCAAAGAGTTAGCAAGAAGACCTGGAGGAAGACATGTTTTGAATATCTAGTAAAATGGAAAGGACATCTGATGGAGGATGCAGTTGGGAAAGTGAAGCCATTATCCAAAAACATGGACAGACAGTGCAGAAGTTCATGAATTTTCTAGCCAAGGGAATATGATGAAGG
>CBVK0101197097.1:0-10734 GCA_900067695.1 Picea abies | reverse complement strand
ATGGGGTTCCTTTGCACTATCAAGTAAAGAAATCAATTTATTTGACACCTGGTACTCCTATTCCTAACAACCCAACATATAGGTGTTCTATTATGGATAATTAATAAATCAAATTCCAGATCCAAGAACTAATTCGGAAGGGAACATCAGACCAAGATCCTCACCTTGCAAGATCTCAATTGTTTTAGTATAGAACAAGGATGGCACATGATAACTTTGTATTGATTACATATAGATCCAATATTAATGGAAAATATTAATTAATATGGGTACAATATAAGAGGAGATGGTTATAAACATAGTTGTGGTTGGATACCAATCAATTGAAGAATAAATCTTGACCAAAAAACAAATAGATCCATTGTTAATATATGCATATTTTCTCCATAGGTAAAGGGTTTGATCCTTTCGTATCAGGGGGCTTGGATAGTGGCTCCTTGCGAAGACTCTAGTTCTATAAGTGTCTCTCAATTCTTCTCTCCCCTTTTTATATATGAGAACTACAATTTTAGATTGTAATTGATCTAGGTGGACATTGGTGGCCACCCACCTGTTCCACTAATTCGAAATGGTTCCACATCTTGGCAATTTTTCAACATTTTTTCTAGTCCCAAACTTTTGTGGTCGTTTTGAGGCCATAAATGACATTTTTTTGACGTGGAAGTTCCCAATAGATTCAAAAGGTATGTATTGGGCCATTCGAAATGTGTAATCCTTGGATAGAACTTTCCGATGAGGTACCGAGCACCCTAAATGTAGATCGTACACAAAACTTGTGTTTGTAGGAAGTTGACATATCAACTAGCCACATCAGGGCCCACAAACCTTTTGGCATTTCATCTTCTAGGTTTAGGGTTTTGGATTTTTATGGTTTTCTAATTGATTCTTTATATTAAAAGGCATTTTCAGCCTCTGTAATCAAATTCTTGCAAATGAGCATAGCGATAACACCTCTCTCTTCAAAGATAAAATACCACCATTCTAGGCTGACTAGCTAGCTTGTGTGCTTTGCATTTTGCAATATTTTGTATTCCGGGCATTCATTAATAGAATTTGAGTTTAAATATATTAATGTGTTTCTCAAAATATCTCTATGTGTTTCCTTTTTATATCTTTGTCTTCATGTCATTCTCAATATAATCCAGATTAGTGGTATCAAAGTCGTCTGCTCCTTGTCGTTCTTAGTGCATGTCCCCAACAAGGTTAGGGTATAGAGAGTTGGGTATTGGGGTTGTTTCTCATGAGGAAAACCATTCTCACCTGCCTAGGAAACCTCCCATGGTGGAAGAAAAGGGGGATGTAGGAGCAGGATATCCTATCAAAATGTTGCTCAAGAAATCCCTCGCGCGACAGAGGAACGAGATGATGGATAATTTCACCCAAATATTTTGATGGTTGCCAACAACAACAGAGGCACCTTCAACTAGCATTCACTTCATAGTTGTGATGGCCTTAAGGTACAAGTTAACTTTGATATCCATTTATTTGAATGCCATATAGATGCCAACACTTTGGAAAAATGGTTAAGTATGCTAGAGGGTTATTTTTTTGTCCAAAATTTTTCCAATAGTGAAAAAATTACCTTCTCTCTCCTTAAATCCCTTCCCCATGTCATATATTGGTGGGAGACTTACTTTGAGAAACATGTCAAAGACAAGTCTGTAATTTTTGGGCCAATACCCACTTGGGTGAATTTAATTGATGCCCTCAAGGAGAAATACCATCATATTGGAAAATATGATGACCAATACATGATATGGACAATTCTGCATCGGGAGAGAAACTAGAAGGTGTCAAAGTACACCAACATCTTCCATACCTTGTGTAAAAAGTTGGGTATTAAATAATTCGAGTGGAAACTGGTCTTAAAGTACTGCAATGGATTACATAGGTACATCCAAACATATATTGAGTTCCTATACATGCCCTCACTAGGAGCCACTTATTGATATGTTGTCAAGATCAAGTAAAAGTTCAAGCAAATGAATAAGCAAGATTTCAGTTCTGCAAACCCGTCACAACAGAAGCATGGTGAATATGGCCCTAACTTCTAGAGAAAAGGACAAAGCAAGGATGGTCAGCCCTAGGACAACTAATCCAAGCCACAAACAAAGAAGGGTAATGGAAAGTCGAAGAAGGACACTAGAAAGTGGTGTGAGTTCCACAAAATCCCTTGGAAAAACACTAATGAATGTCACTCCAAACAATGTTCCACAAAATCCCTTGGAAAAACACTAATGAATGTCACTCCAAACAATCATTGTTGGATGATATGAAATCTTCATATTCGTATGTCGTCTCAAACTATTATTGAGAACTATATAATGTAAAATGGATCATTTACACAGAACCCAGTGTCACCATCGCTACCACAAAATTCCAGCTAGAGGAACCAAGGTAGCCTGACGAAGGGGAGCGCCTCTTCCACTCATGGATGTGGGTGAAGGGGACTCCCCTCCATTTCATTATTGACAATGGTAGCTAGAAGAACCTTATCATAGAAGAGGTTGAATCTAACCAAAAAAATGCATCCTCAACAATACACCATCGGTTAGCTCAACCAAGGTTGAGACATCCGCGTTAACCAACAATGTCACCTGCACTACGACATCAAACCCTTCAAAGACGAGGTATTGTGTGATGTTCCCCCCTTGAAGTTTGTGATATTATTTCAGGACAACCATATATGTGGAAGCATCATGTTTTTTATGAATCTAGCCCCCATAGTGTCATTATTACTTTGGAAGGTCAATGCTACATGGTACCAGAGGTAGTCCCAACTAATGTGGTCTATTTAATCTTCGTAAAGAAGTGTAGAAAGGTGGTCTCTTAGAATGGGATATTTTTCCTATTTATGTTCCAATTAGAAGGTGAATGTAAGGTCATTGCAAATTTTTCCTATTTATGTTCCAATTAGAAGGTGAATGTAAGGTCATTGCAATCACCAAAACCTCTACACGAGGTCTCTATACATAATAGGAGCATGTGGACAAGATAGTAGAATATCAAAAAGACATATTTTCCTCCCCTTATGGGGTTCCTTTGCACTATCAAGTAAAGAAATCAATTTATTTGACACCTAGTACTCCTATTCCTAACAACCCAACATATAGGTGTTCTATTATGGATAATTAAGAAATCAAATTCCAGATCCAAGAACTAATTCGGAAGGGAACATCAGACCAAGATCCTCACCTTGCAAGATCCCAATTGTTTTAGTATAGAACAAGGATGGCACATGATGACTTTGTATTGATTACATATACCTAAAAAATAATATAGTCAAGAAGAGGTACCCAATCCCCCAAATTGATGATCTTCTCGATCATCTGAAGGGAGCCAATTTTTTTAGTAAGATTGATCTAAAGTCAGGATACCACTAAGTGTTGATTGAGAAAAATGATGTATGGAATACAACCTTCAAGTATAAATAAGGTCTCTTCAAGTGGTTGGTCATGTATTTTAGTTTGACTAATTCCTCGACCACATTCATGTTGATGATGGATGATATGTTGCTACCATTCACAAACTCCTTTATGGTCATATGTTTCGATGACATCCTCATCTTTCGCAAAACCCTGGAGGAACATTTAAAGCACATTCAATAGGTCTTGGGAACACAACAATAGCACAATTTATATGCCAATATGGATAAGTATCCTTTCAACATGTAGAAAATACAATATTTGGGATACATCGTGGATGAAAATGGTGTGCATGTGGATCCAACCAAGATCCAAGTCATCTGCGATTGGTTGACCCCAAAGACACTAATTGAACTCCCAAGATTATTTGGCCTCGCCAACTTCTATTGTGGTTTTTTTTGGGGGTTATCTAATATCACTTGGGCCCTAAGCCAAGTGACCAAGGGTGGAGAAAAGGGCTAGCTTGTTTGGGACACGTCCTAGCAGAAAGCATTCGAGGATTTGAAATCCTGCCTCAGCTCAACATTGGTCCTTATTCTTTCAGACTTGCAGCAACCATTTGATATTGAGAAATATTCTTTAGATTATGCTATCGGTGTAATCTGTTAGCACTAAAAGTCACCTTTGGATTGCGGCAGAGGTAAGCCCGATACCCATCAGAATTTTATGTCACAGGTTGGTTATTAAGGGTCAAATGGGCACATACTCAAGAAATTATCATCTTAACTCAGGGAAATGGACCGATATGCACAAGCAGGGGAGGTCTTAGCTTAACTTCAATTAGTAGGTTATAGTAGGGGTGAGTAGAGGGAAGAATTTAGTGAGAAGAGTGTGGATGTTTGCTATGAATATCGGGTCTTTCAGCAGCCCAAGGAGGAACAATTTAAACATGAGGACTTCTCGAATTTAAATCTTAAAGAAATTGAAAGGAATTATAAAAACACTATAATCAAACTTTCATCATAATGCAATCACAATAATTCAAGTGAATTAGTCAACCATGAACTCTTTTAGCATCAAAAGTAAACAAGAGGGAGTAAGAAAGATGATTGTCATTAAAAAAGAAGTCTCAAATAAAAATACATAGCCAGAAAACCAGAAGCTTCATTAAGACTTTACAATACGAGAGCTTCTCTCTACGATCGACCATTAAAAAATATAAAAACTAAAAGTATATACTCAAAGCAACTTGCTCCCTATAGAAACACACTCTGGTCATGCATTCAAATCTTGGCATTTGCATCTTGTTCTATCAGGTTGCACTTGCACTCTTCTGTCATACGCAAGATCAGATCGGTATGGGCTTCACAAGAAAATTCATTACAAGGGAACTTTTGACTGACAGTCTGGCCTCCATGACCAGATTTTCCATACTTTCCATTTATGTGATGGAACGAGGTTTCAACTACCCTACCCATTTTCATTAACTACATTCATTGGGATCAAGAGGAAGCCTGACAACCATGAATGTTCTAGGTGAGCTCACAATTCCTTTGTCACAAGCCTGACAACCATGAATGTTCTAGGTGAGCTCACAATTCCTTTGTCACAAACAACCACGAGCCTTGACCTCATGCTTATCCCTTTGAAAACTTGGGATTTCACATTTCAAGAGTTTTCACTCCTCTTGATTTCAAATATCCTGATGCTTTCTCCCGCTAAATGGCCCATTTGGATCAACGGTCAGATTTTCCTTGAATCGAACAACCATGATCATCCATTGAACAACCTCAGTCGCCCATTTCTCGACCAGGATCCTATCCCTTATTTATCCCTGCCTCCAAACGACCTTGGGTAGTAATCGCGAGCCTGATTCCTAGGCACGTCGCGATTTCGCGTTTCGCGAACTCATGTTGCGCTCTATTCTCAAACCTCTGAGTTGCAAAATCGCGATCGCTCGAATCAGGCGACACATGTCTCTTTGCATCAAACAACCCAAATTGTATTGACATTTTGGGACTTCGAGCCATTGACAATTCTCACCCCAACTTTCCTGAAGGACCTTCTCCATGATTCAAATCCACCCCAACTTTCCTGAAGGACCTTCTCCATGATTCAAATCCTATGCCATGTGCCCCTCTAGAATGAACGGCCCCGATTATTTCGCGACTTTGCGTTTTGAGAGTCTTGACGACTCGGTCTTTTGACTGCTCCATCTTGCAAGTCAGAAAAACGCTGATCTTGTGCCACGCATCCTTCTCGATACCAATGACTGGGATGGCATCGTGATTCCGCAACTCTGACTGACACTATTCTTTACGCAACTGTATGGCTCCGACCCCCTAATGACCGTTGATCCGCTCCACCCGATGGATCTTCGCCATTGAACACTGATCTTGCTTGCTCGCTTGATTTGAATCCATATTTGACCACTCTAAGTGCGACGTTTGGTATTTATGAATGTGGCCTGTGAAAAACTACTTGGATGACTGGATAGAGGCTCAAGAAAGCAAAAGGATCAGAGACAGAGGTAAAGAGAGAAGTGCTCGTCTTTAGGAGAAAATGAAAAGGCTTAGGTCTGGTATTTCTCAAGCAAGCTGCTAAGGAAAAATATGTCTATCAAGAAGGTGAAGACAACCAACAGAAAACTACAAGCCAAGAGGAAAACTTATGACTGGGTCTGCAAAAGGAGGACAAACAAGTAAAAACATAGACCAAGGTAGAAATCACAAACCCCTAAGGCTCTGACAAGATTATGTGCTAACAACTCTAATAGAAACTATTGTCCCAAACCTCTGTATTTTGACCTATCCTACACCCCTTTGCAGTCCCACCCATTCATCAAAGTTTACCCAATTTCTAGTCGTTCCCCTGACACCATATCATGTTTTACAGTTGTTTCCATCATTCCATCTTCCCCCAACCAAGGGCAGTTCTTCTGTCCCATACATTTTGATATTTTTCCATGTCACCACTTCATCCATATTTTTCTCCATATAGTTCATGATACCACTTTGATCAAATTGATGTCAATAATCCCTTTTCTTCTTACAATCATGCCCCCTTCCATGTCAACATCAACAAAAGTTTCCAGGAAGGTGGCAA
The DNA here is from genome assembly GCA_900067695.1 of Picea abies. Lineage (NCBI taxonomy): Eukaryota > Viridiplantae > Streptophyta > Pinopsida > Pinales > Pinaceae > Picea > Picea abies. The sequence goes on along the minus strand of CBVK0101197097.1, from coordinate 4,264 downwards.
TATCTTGGCTCTCATTCCACTATTAATGAGAAATCTTGGATGAAACAAAAAGAGTTCTCTTCACTTCCTAATGTCATTTACCCCCATAAAATTCAACCTCAACACATTTTTATGTTACTATGGGTCTTGCTATGCGATAGTTGTAGTTTTCAATCGTAGTCGATGACCTATGAATTTGATAGGCCATCAACGCCTCTGATTAATCCATTCCTCGATTTAGATCCAATTCACGCATCATCAATGTCATTTGTTGTTATTGACACCCCTGAGGGTGTTTCCCATATCTACTTCATCAACATATTTCAGTTATACTTATCCTACTCTGATTTCATGACACGAGCATGGGGCATGCCTACCTCATTTGTACAAAAGTTTTGTTTTTTGGAGAATACTTGGTTCCGATCAAAATCCCCTTTTCCTCTAATGGATTTCTCCTACAATTCCTCTAAAATAGAAGCTACACCTCAACAAAATAAACAATGATGTATTCTGACTATACATATGCTCCTAACCTCACACATAATGGGGAATATGTTATCACCAAAAAATTGCTCACAATAATACAAACAATGATTGAAGAAAATATTAGTACAACACAACAATTAGCATACTTCCATCATTTACATAACCTATTTAGAAATATATCTAAACTATACAAAAGGCCCATGAATTTTTGTGCACTTACACCAAAGCCAATGTACGCACATCTGCATGGATCAACACAATGTTGAATGTGAAACCTACATGTCATGCACGACTGTCCCTGAAGAAACCCACGTTGATGTGGAAGTGACACATTTAGGAATTTGGTCGGGCCTCAACCACTTCCAGTCTGAAGTGTACCATGACAAGACCTCAAGATCAGCCTAAAATCTCACCTTAGGGCTACTAATAGGATGGGAAGTACCTTCAAAGGTATCACATTAACACTTAGAACATGTTATGTAATATCTTGATATGGTCCTATAAATACATGGCCATGGTATGATAAAAAATGAATTAATTCATTGTATTGTTATGTTCCCCATATTCTCTTAGAGAATCCATCTATTCTCTTTACAGTTACCTGAGAAACCATAACAAGTGGTAATTTTTTCACTTCTTGAAAGGCTTGACCAAGAAGTTCTTCATTAATGTTAGTCATAGATAGGAGAGTAAAGCTCTATTTCTTGGGGACTCAAGAGCCCTCCCAAAAAGGAATAGGGGATTCATAAGTCCCACTTTTCTCCTTTGGTGTTCTCAAATCAAGGATCACTTCCCGTTTGGGTAGTTGTTTCTTGTGTCAATTTCATGCATCTCTTTGATTTTATATATGCTTAGTTTAGTTTCATTTCTTGGTTACTTTTTTGTCATTTACTTTCTTTTTTATTCACTAATCAACTAATCACTTTTTGTGTTGTCTTGTTGGTTTAACAAGCCAACTAAAGGGATTTGTTTTTCTCACGCAAGTGACCAAAAGAGCCCAACACTGGCAGTTAGCTCAAAATTCTTGATGATTGCAGCTATGTGAGACATTCTCCAACTTACAAACCTGTGAGATGTGGACCATTGCAGCTATGTGAGTCTTTCTCTCAGCTTACAAACTTGAGATAAAGCCCCTAAGAAGGGTACGTGGTTCCTTCCTGAGATAGATCTAGGAACGTAGAGATGACCTCCTCCATTCAGATAGTTGAGAATAACTCCAGATGATTATACAATGAGAAACATGATCTGTTGAGTTAGACATGCATGTGGCTGAGCACAAGGTGAACATGTGAAATCACAAGGTGAACATGTGAAATCCCAAAGTGTTGGGTGCATCGTTATGTGAACATAAATGAAGATGATGTATTAGCCTCCTCTGAGAAGAAGAGTTGACGAGAATACTCCAGATGATTCTCATGTGTGAAACAATGGAAAAGAATATCTGTAGAGTGGATGTGCCTATGGATGAGCATAGGTGAACATGTGAAGATTTGGTTCTTCTGTGTAATGTAGTGAACCAGAGATATGACATCCCTATGGATGTGCCCCTATTGGATGAGCACTATTGGATGTATCAGATCCTTTTCTATATATATTTTTCAAGAGTCATACCTTCTTGTAACCCTAATTGTTATGTAAAGGGTACAGGTCAGCCCCGCCTTAATGTGATTAATAATAAATGTAAAAGATAATTAATCTGGTTCCCCCATAGAGGCTGTCATGGAAATCAAATATAATTTTCTGGGCCTCTTATGGGTCCAAACATTTTAGAAGTACTCCTAGAGGGTCTTTCCAATATAGAACTTGGTCGATAAGGAAATATATGATTGCTTTGAGCTTTAAATCTCTTGCCTTTCTCCTTCCCATACCATCAGGGGGCCTTAATTCCTGTAGAAACAATATAATATCTTTGTACTAGGTGCATTCTTCTAATGGAGGTCTGTCCCGAAGATCTTTATCAGATGCTTCAGCTTGCTGGTTTTCTGAGAAAGAGTTGATGAAGTTAAACCTCATAAATTTACAATTAGATTCAGCCAAAAACTTGGCTAAACCTTGGCCTTTAACTAGCTTGGTGGGTTTTATTTCCAGATCAAATTCAAGGATTCTACCAATCCACTTGCTCCTTCTCCCGTCTATGTTAGGTTGAATGAGAATGTCCTTCACAGAAGATGAAGGAACATATGTGATGACCTTCAAATGAAAAACATAGACTCTGAAATATTTAAGAGCCAATCCACTTGCTCCTTCTCCCGTCTATGTTAGGTTGAATGAGAATGTCCTTCACAGAAGATGAAGGAACATATGTGATGACCTTCAAATGAAAAACATAGACTCTGAAATATTTAAGAGCTTTCACCAAGGCATAGGCTTGTTTCTCCATGATTCCATATTTGATATCTGCATCCCTCAATGCTTTGCTGAAAAAGGAAATAAGTTTCTCTAGCCCTTCAACATTCTTTTGCAAGAAAACAACTGCCATTGTATCAAAGGAAGCAAAGGAAAAAATCAGAAAATCCTTGGAATAATTGGGACTGATTAGCATAGGTGCCTCAGTCAATGCCTTCTTGATTTGGTTGAAGGATTCTATGGACTCAACAATCCATTTTACTTCGTTCCCCTTCTTGAGCATGGTTGTGATATGCTTCACAAATTCAAAAAAATTTGAAAAAAACCTTCTTAAGAAATTGAGTTTTCCTAGGAAGGACTGAATTTCTTTCTTAGATATGGGAAGTGATAAGGCTTGAATAGCTTCTACCCTACTTGAATCAATCCTGAGCCGCTCAGCTAATACAATGTGTCCCAACAATTTTCCTTCCTGCATGAAAAATAAAGACTTCTTGGGATTTAAGGAGAGACCAAACCTCCTGCATTTCGAGAAGACCTTCCTTAATTGTTGACAATGTTCTTTATTAGATTTGGAGAAGACTAATATGTCATATAGATAAATGACCATGAATTTATCTCTTTTTCCAATGAAGGCGATGTCCATGGATCGATAAAAGGTTTCTCCTGTATTCATCAATCCAAAGGGAATTTTTTCATACATGAATGTTCCCCAAGGAGTGGTGAAGGTTGTCTTTTCTCTGTCCTCGGGAACGACCAAGTTCTGATTGTATCCTAAAAAGTCGTCAATCATGGATATCCTTGATACGCCAGTTACCCTTTGTTCCTTTTTCGACAAGGGGTAATTGTCTTTCTTTGAGCTTCTGTTCAGATTTCAGAAATCAACACACAGTCTAATTTCTCCATTTTTCTTTCACACCAGGACCAAGTTGGCTACCCATTCAGAATATCCCAAAGGGACAATGATTTGGGCATTCAACAACTTCTTTACCTCCTTTTCCATAATAGGTAGCATCATAGGATTTGTCTATCTTAATTTATGCCTAAATGGTTTGGACTCTTCCTTCAAAGGGATCTTATGCTCAATGACAGTTGTGTCATATGTTCTGAGGTCTTCATAGGTCCAGGAAAAAACATCGGTGAATTCCTTTAGTAACTCAGCATACTCAACCCTCTGCTCCCTTGACAAACTGCTTGACAACTTGGAAAATTTTGGATCCTCCTCTGTACCAATATTGCATTAAGCTACATCAACATCCTCAGTTGGGCCTTTAAAATTTACTGCCACATCGTTCCCATCGAACAATATTTATAAAGGAACTAGCCCCTTTGGAATGTTGTTTCTAGGAAACTGAACAATATGGTGATTAGAAATTTTATTCAAAAATACTTCAGGGGGAGGGTCACCTTCAAAATCATGATCCTGATCAATGTGTAATGCAGAGAACTCATCAAC
>CBVK0101197056.1:0-10645 GCA_900067695.1 Picea abies | reverse complement strand
GCAATGTTATCTTAGGTTTCGTGCTTTAGACAAGGTTGCTAACAGGATTGGAATCATAATTTGGTTGGATTCAGATCAATCATAATTTGGTTGGATTCAGATCAATTTGTTGTTGCAAATTGTTATCAATATCAATATAAAGTAAGAGGCTTTTAAATTCTTACTTTACAAACTATTTGTATTTTTTATTATTGAAAATGGTCAAAATTAATGAATTTTTAATCATAAATAGGTTTTTAACCAACATGATTTAGTATGGTTTGAATATTCTTCGTAGTCGCAACAAATATTCTTGGCGGCCACGGCTTTGCTAGGGCATCAGTAAGTGTAAAATCTTCGCTCGCCGCCGTCTCCGTTGTGCCTGTGCGTGCGTTTTGACTGCCGTATCGCAAAGGCAAAGCATTGCTTTGAAGTTTTAATAATACACATGACCGAAATAGTTGGTCTTGGTAAATGGGTGCGAACGCTTGGACGAATTTCACGTGTATTGACCCGCCAGTAAGCTCTTCATCCTTTTGGCTAATACATCACATGTTTCTAAAAGCCGCTCTGTTCGGGCGGCGGGCGCCATAATACATCACATGTTTCTAAAAGCCGCTCTGTTCGGGCGGCGGGCGCCATAAGAACTGCTACTTATGCTAACGCCACAGTAATCCATAAGAATTTATTCCGGGAGAATCAATTAAAACGAATTCCTTGGATTGGAGTATTGACTGTAAAAGAAGACGTCTCGACTCCTTTTTTCTTGATACACGACTTTTTTTTTAAGATATTTTCCTGGCGACGATCAATATCATTTTTATCAAGTCATTTTAAAGACTGAGATTATGAAATGATTGGAGTCATCGAATGAGAGAAAACATGTTTTTTTTAGTAAAACCATGAAAGGAGGAATTCTTCTCATATTAGTTACATGAAGCACAATGAGTTCAAAACCATAGATTGAATTCAGTGTTTCCACGTTTAGTAAATCGTCGAGTTTACAGATTCATGTAGATTATAAAATCAATTTTTATATTTTATGTGGCGAATAAACAATGTGCAGATAATGAAATCCTGAAGTTAAAAGAGAAGTTCAGCTTAATTTAATCCGCAAATTAATTTCCAGATAAAAACTTATTTATATATTTATCTATATATATTTGAACAAAAAAGTCATGAAGACGTCTATCAAGTTCTATTCACAATTATGCCACTTCAGAAAAACAAAAAAGTCATGAAGACATGTATCAAATTCTATTCACAAATATGTCACACAAAATAGTCATGAAGACATCTATCAAATTCTATTGACAAATATGCCACAGCACAAAAATAAGAAGAAAAAACAATTGAATGCCATGTTAACAAAATTATGGACTAGTCCAAAAGAATTGAATGGCATGTTTTGTTGGAATAATGTATAAATTAGGATACTTAGTTAAGATTTACGTAACTAAGTTGTTGTGTGCTTGTCCAATTTGAGGTTTGTTGGTGGTTTCATATCCACATTTGTAGGAGGTCAGTTCAAGCTTGTTTGTGCTATATAAATGTAATGATTGGTTTCAATAATCAACGAAGGTGAGCTCTGCTCACATATTCTGTTATGCCTTTGTTAATTAATTCTTTCAACACTACTTATCATCCTTAGACAGATGAATAGGATGAGAAGGTAAACAAAGTGTTGGAGGACATGCTGAGAATCTATGTTATGCAACCAGAGAACCTATTTTAGTATGTGAACATTTCTTCCATTGGATTAAACCCATGATATTTGAATTGTTCTATTAACGAACCTTCTCAAATTTCGAATTGATCTTGACCAAGATATTGATGTGTCACAATCTGCTACATGAGATTTCCTCAAATAGTGTTAGAAAATAACTCAAGACAACGTGTTGTTGATCACTCTTAATTGCCTTTTCCTCCAATGGTGGGACTTAGTACACTCCTTGCAGAGATTATTTAATAAATGCTCATGAGAAACATATTTAATGCAAGCATGAAAATACCCCATCCAAGGTGTTCTTTCTTTTGAAGATAAGTCTCATCCTGTAAAGCTACACTAATCAAACCTGTCATAGAATTGGTAATTACTTCTTATTGGCATACATGCTAAGGAAAATTATGATAATGATGTTGACAGTAGCAATCTAAAGCTTGGAAATGAGTAGAACATTCCTCTCATGCTACTTACTCTTGTTTAAATATCCCCTCATAATGTTGTAGCAAATTATTACCCTTTTCGATCGAAGTGTAATCAATCAATAGGGCTCTAAAAAGATTCTTCATAAATTGTCCAACATTGTTTGAGTTATTAATAACATTAAATTATTATGGAAAAATGTTGATGTAGAGCTCATTCTTTGACTTGCAGGAACAAAACCTGCAACAAACTTTACCTTTCTTTGCATAATTGACAATAGTGGAAACAACAAATAGAAAACTAATTACAATTGCATCTTTATAATTTATGGGTGTGTTACATAATTCTCCCCATTGAAATTCTTCAAGACATTCCTCATTATACCCCAATATATCTAAGTTTTCATTCAAATCAAAATTATGCTTCTCTTTATTTAGTGATGAAACTCGTGATGCAATGGACCATCCAAAGAACTTTTTATAGAGGGTTGGTTATTTTTTCTTTGAGACATTTTTTTATGTAATACCTATATAATAAAAGGTTGAAAGTAATTCTATGTTGGATAAAGTTTTTTTTTATTTCCTATCCTAGCTTCATTCCAGGTGAGAATTCCATAAAATCAACAAAGTTGTAGACAAGAAACTTAAGGGAACTCAAACCCATAATCAAAACGCTAGTAGGTTTACTGTCAACTATCAAGGTTTTTGATCTAGATTGGATCATTATATTATTTTCATCTATATCGATGTTTTATGGGTGAAAACAATTGAAGGAATCAACTTGCAGATCCATATTAGCGGTTGTTCCAAACTTGGAAATTTGGGTCCAACAAATTGTATGAAATCTTTTGGAGCCATTTTGAGGCCTCAAACAACACTTTGTTATGGTCCAAACCTTATTATGGAGTCGTCATCTATATTCTACACACCGAGTCCTTTCCAACAGTGCAAGAATCACCCAAGTTGGAGTTCACATGTGAAATTTATGCCTTTCGCAAGTTGACCTACCATATTGATCACCATGGTGCAAGTGGATGCCACGTCAGCCCCCATTACTTAAACATATGGGGCTAGCCAGAGTGTGAATTTTATCTATTTCATGCATAAGTAGAAAATCAGTAACTAAAGATTCTGGAATCGAAAGGAATTTAACCTTCATAGTGTAGATTTTAGTTTTATTTATTAGATCTGTTGTGACGAACTGTTCCAGTGGAATAACCATGGTAGACAGATAAGTTTTAAAAGGCTTCAATGGAAGTGATAGAATTTAAAATATGTACATTTTCATAAGGAAGGTAGAAATTCATACTTATAGTGAGTTAAAAAAAATCTTATTATAATTGGATTATGCTTAAATAACCCTTAATGCACTTGGATTATGCAATCTTATATATATAATTTAATAAATAGATTTTATTTGTACATTTTTTTCAAATAATTTTTTTAACTCAATTTCCATGATTGAAATATCTTCCACTTTCTTTTCCATTATTTTGGGCATACAAAAAGGACAAAACTTAGCCACATTACTGGGCATAGAGGCCAAATGCTTCCATGTTATTTCTCATTCTACGAATTTCAGTGTCAAATACCAACCATGAGACTTGGAAAATTAACTAAAATATTCTATCATGGATGAAACTCAAACACCCATTGATTGACTTTAGAGTGCCATCTACTCATTATTAGGGTGCAACAATAAAGTAATTTCAATTGAAATTCACATCACTCTAGAACTAGATCCAAGTGATGGTTATACGTGTCATATTGCATTTCCATACTACCCTACCATGCTTATATTATTGACAATAACAATTTCTATCTTCCAATCCAAGAAACTAACTAATTAAAATGACACACACCTCTAAATAGTCACAATAGGAAGCCATTACAATGCAAGTCACGATAAACAATGGCATAGAAGTAAGGTAGAATATAAAACAATTTCATATAGACTTTATATCATTGCATCAAGATAATGGTGATAAAATGCAACTCAAGCAAGATGGTAAAGATTTTACTTACTTTCATATAGACTTTATATCATTGCATCAAGATAATGGTGATAAAATGCAACTCAAGCAAGATGGTAAAGATTTTACTTACATTGGCGACATCAATGTCTAGACACTCAAGATTCTCTATAAAATTACTTGACCCAATATTTTACTATACCCATTAGCAGCATCACAATCAAAACATACATACCAAATAATACATATTGTAATGCACAATCAACATGAATGTAAGAACAATGGAAGGAATGAACAACACAATCATTGGATAACCTGATTTGAGGTCAAGGAAATACTTATGAGGGAGTGGAGTACATAAATATCGGCCTTGAAGCCATTGGTGTGTTGGAGATATTACACACTCACCTAGGTAATTCCATTCCTAAGGTTGATAGTCCAATGTTGAGGACATTTCCATAGCTGAGAATATTCTCTCTTGAGAATATTCCCCTATAAATTAGGGTACCTCCTACAAAACAAGGTTCCTTCCCTCTTCAGTTCAGAGTCAGTTAAACCTCAATTAGACTAGTGGAGGCTACTCATGCATTGTAGCCTCAATTTTATCACCAACAGTTGCATGATCACCTTGGTTTTCTCACCAGGAGGGTGCATATCTCATGCATGTGGCCAAGAGGGGGAATATCTTGTGATAGCATGTGTTTCTCTCACCTCCACATGTGTGAATCAATTAATTGATGACTGCATGGATCAATTAACTAAGACTAGGTGGAAGATTACTTCGGTTTCTGTCAGTGAGTGTATAGATCTCTCTATATCACTACTATGGTGTATTCACTTAGCCATGTAGAGTATATCACATGTATTATTCATTTTACTCATTTAGTTAATACAATTCATTCTTTCTCTCAAGCTTGTCTCTCTTTCTCTTTTTTCTCTCGTTATGTGATTTTTCTACTAGCTAGATTCTTTGTGACAAGTTTCCATGAAAATTCACATGGTATTAGAGATTTGTTACTAGGAGAAATGACATAAGCATTTTATTTGCAGGTTCAGGAGGAAAATGTAGTTAGAAAGAATGGAGTACTCATCGGTAATTCTTCTCACGCCACATAACTATTTTGAGTGGAAGATAAAATTTTACATCAATTCAGATGTAGAGGCTTGTACCAAATTACAATGGCTACATAGGTGGAGCCAACATCAACTATCAAGAAAAATAGGTATCTCGACCACATGGATGAGACCTACAACCTTATCTGCATGTCTATGTCCCTCGAGCTTTTGTTTCAGATTGAATCTTGTACAACACCAGATGAGATTTGGACAAAGCTGGAGGATCCCTTTCAAAAATAGGATGAAATGAGAGGCCACATGCTCGAGGTAGAGTTGAATTCCTTGGATATGAGAAATTTTGATAACATCCAGGACTTTTTTACGAAGTTCAAGTCCCTTCTTCTTCATTTATAGGAGTTTGGTGTTGAAAAATCAACTCAACACAATCAATTGACCTTTCTATTTTGTCAAAACTTGGTCTGAAATATGTTGTGTTTGTCTCAACATTCCATATAGTGAAATTTACTTCTGGAGCAATGTGGAAAATGCCGACATTGGATCAATTTATTGAGTCCCTAACGCATGAGAAAGATAAGTCATCAAAATGGGGGAAATCAAGGGATCTAATGTGCATGCAATAGTTGTGCATGAGAGAAGAATCACATTCAATCCGAAGACCAAGTAGAAAGGAAAGGGAAAGGCACATTTTGAACACAAGAAGGAAGGAAATTCCAAACCCCTCGATGATTCCTTCGACTCCAAAGGTGGAAAGGGAAAGAAAGGAAAGTCAAAATGTGGTTACTGCAACTACGACTATCATCCACAATTAACATGCATGAAAAAGAAAATAGATCGAATGGTGAAGGTGCTTCAACAAAACAATATCAAGGATTTCATTTCTGAGAATTCCAGGAAGAAGCCGGGAGACCAACCACCAGAAAAAAGAGGTAATTCTCATGCTTTAATTGCCATTAATTCCTCTCTCGATGCATGGATAATGGATTTAGATTCATCCCATCATATGGAAGCCTAAAAAATTCTTTATTTTCTATTACTACATGCACAGATCCTCTTATCCTAATGGGAGATGATACCCTAGTGGAGGTCATTGGACAAGGGAGAGTATAAATCCAACATGGAAGTTTTGAGAACATCTTGCATGTTTCAAAACTCTCTGTGAATCTACTCTCTATTTATCAGATAATGCATTCTGGAATAGGAAAAAGGGTGGAGTTCACACCTGATTATGTAACCATATATGAAATGCATGATAACCCCAATATTGTTGTTGTTGAGGTAAATCACTAGTCTCGTTTGTATACATTTAGTAAGTTTATTGCTAAATATGATTTTGATTTACTATTGATGCATGTTGATAATGATAGTAGATTGTGGCACGTGATATTTGTTCATCTAAACTTCAAATACATGCAACAACTTAGCCAATAGGGAATGATCACATGCTTTCCCAACATACACTTTTCCAAAGGATTTGTCCAAAGATGTGTTCTTAGAAAACATCCTCAAGAGAAGTTTAAGAAAGGGAAGGATTAGAGAGCCTCCTCTCCCTTGGAGCTCATCCACGGTGATCTAATGGGACCCTTTCCACATTCGTCCATCAACAAGTCAAGGTACGTTCTTACATTTATTGATGATTTCTCGTGATACACTTGGGTGTATTTTCTCAAGAAGAAGTTTAAAGTTTTTGAGCATCTCAAAGACTTCAAAGATCATGTACAGACTCAGTCCAGGAGGAAGATAAAAATCCTTTGCATAAACAATGGGGGGTAATATGTGAACCAAGATGTCCAACATCTTTGTTTATATGTCGATATACAACTGTAACACACAGTACCTTACACTCTGCAACAGAATGAAGTAGTTGAGAGAAAGAATAGATCCCTCAAAGAGATGGCCACTTGCATGTTGCATGCAAGGTCTCTACCTTCCAAGATTTTGGATGAGGAACTTAATTATGCTAACTACATTCAAAACAAATATCTTCACATATCTATCAAGGATAAGACTCCCTTTGAGGCATGGAGCGACAAAAAACCAGAAGTCATCCACTTCTGAATATTGGGATCATGCGCATGGGCTTGTGTACCCTCTGAAAAGAGGAAAACATTAGATCCAAAAAGTACTACATGCATATTCATGGGATATCCTGATGGTGTGAAGGGTTATCGACTGATTGATCCCTCAATGGACAAGATCATTATTAAGTGAAGTGTCCAGTTTGAGGAAAGTTCCTTGCATGCACCATTGGAGCCACATGCAGAGACCTTGACACTTCTGCTTGCACTAGACATCAGAAATGATGAGTCCACTCATTCAAATCATGGTTCAAATCTGAGCTCCAAATTTGATTTGGAAGAGGATGAGCATGTCGATGATGAGCCACAACATATGCCCTAGTGGGAACAAACCACCCTACATGAAGCATGTGACCTTATGGGGGATTCAAGAGATCAGAGGAGGATGAGGTCCCAGTTTGAGGATCCTCCTCATGCACTCACAAATACCGAACTAGTGATTCCCATGCATTGCTACATGGTTCTAGCTTCAAAGTGGAATACCTATGTAGAGGCTACGGGGAATCCCTTCTAGGAAGACACTATGTAGGAGGAGTACAACTCTCTCCTCGAGAACCAGACTTAGGATCTAATTCCACTTCCTTCAAACATGAAGCTTTGTAGATGTAGATGGGTCTATAGAACCAAGAAGGAAACAAATGGACATGTAAGAAGGTACAAGGAAAGACCGGTTGCCAAAGATTTTTAACAGATCCATGAGATAGACTATGATGACACCTTTTACCTAGTAGCAAACATGGACTCCATCCAATTGGCCCTTTCCATTGCAACAACCAAGGGGTGGGAAGTTCACCATATGGACATGAAGAATGTCTTTATTCATGGGGATATCTCAAAGGAGATTTACATGGATCAACCTCAGGGGTTCATACATAAATCATTCTTAGTATGCCGACTAAAAAAGTCACTCTATGGCCTCAAGCAGGCACCTAGAGAATGGTATGCAAAGATGAATGCTTATTTGATTTCTTAGCATTTTTTTATATGTAAATCAGATCTAAACGTCTACATGTTGAGAACCTCAAACTCCTTTTTGATCTTAGTTCTATATGTTGATGAGATCTTGATCACAGGATGTTCGGCCTCAACAAATTTTGTGGTCAAAGAAATTCTGCATGACAGGTTTTCTATGACGAACATGGGTCCATTGCACTTTTTCCTTGATCTCGAGACCAGTCAGGATGCTTCAAGAATCAAACTATCTGAAATTAAGTATGCTAGGGATCTCTTGTTTAGATTCCAAATGACCGACTGCAAGTCGACAACCACACCCTTTCTTTATAGGGTACATATTGAGGATGGAGGGGATACACCATTGGTGGACAACACCTTGTATCAACAGCTTGTGGGGAGCCTTTTGTATCTCACCCACACCCGATCGGATCTCTCATATGTAGTAGGGCCAGTTTCCAGGTACATGGAGGAGCCACATGAGCTACACTTGAAGGATGCCAAGTGAATCCTCAGATATGTTCAGGGCACCACGAATTATGGGATCCACTATGAAACAAGTTGTGCATTGGATCTCATGAGCTTCACATATTTTTATTGTGTCAGTGATAACACATGTCACCAGTCCACTTCTGGGTACGTGCTTAGTTTGGGTTCTGGTCTCATATGTTGGTCAAGAAAAAAGAAATCAACAATTGCTTTATCGTCAGTAGAGGCCGAGTACAAAGGAGCGGTCAACATCACTCTTTAGGAACTTTGGATTCATAACTTCCTCACTGAGCTCGACATCCAGTTCCACCATCCGACTATCATTTGGTGTGACAATCAGAGTACTCTCAACTTTTGCATAGGTCTAGTGCAACGATAGCAGACCAAACACATCAAGATTCATATGCATTACATCAAAGAGCTGGTACATGACAAGATAATTGATATGGAGTACTATCCATCCACCAAAAATAGAAGATATCTTCACCAAGACATTTATTGAACATAAGTTCCACTTTCTATGTGATCGTCTTAGAGTGAAGGACATAGTTGATTAACAACTGCTTTTGTTCCTTCTTCATTTTTGATGCATTGTACTTTAGGGCGGGGGTTTCCCATGAGGTTTTCCCTCTTTCATATATTTTCAATGTTCATTCTTAGATGCATTGTAAAATGGGTACCTAACATGGCCTTGGTTTTCAAGACCCATTCATCAATTACACCCTAATAATGTTTAGAGGGGGTGTTGGAGATATTACACACTCACCTAGGTAATTATTTTACTAAGGTTGGTAGTCCAATGTTGAGGGTTCTTCCATAGATGAGAATATTCTCTCTTGATAATAATACCCTACAAATTAGGGTGCCTCCTACAAAATAGGGCACCTTCCCTCTTTAATTCAGATTTAGTTAAACCTCAGTTATATTAGTGGAGGCTACTCATGCATGGCAACTTCAGTTTTATCACCAATAGTTGCATGTTCACCTCGATTTTCTCACCAGGAGGGTGCATATCTCATGCATATGGACAAGAGGGTGAATATATTTTGATATCATGTGTTTCTCCCACCTCCACACATGTGACTTAGTTAACTGATGATTGCATGGATCAATTAACTAGGACTAGGTGCTTAATTACTTCAATTTCTATCAGTGAGTGCATAGATCTCTTTAGATCATTACTATGGCACATTCACTTATCCATGTAGAGTATATCATGTGTATTATTAATTTTACTAATTTAGTTAATACAATTCATTATTTCTCTCAAGCTTGTCTCTCTTTCTATTTTTTCTCTCACAAGCTTTATGTGATTTTTCTACTAGCTAGATTCTTCATGACAAGTTTCCACAAAACTTCACATGGTGAACCTTTTGAACCTTCATTACTTCATTGATATTGTGTTTCTTTGTCACCATTGATACCAGTGTATTTTTTGTAAATGTGTTGAACCTGCACATAATAGATATAGCTAGAAAATACCACACACATTTGCAGAGAGAAATTGATAAAGAAGAAACAAGAGAGAAAGAATGGAAGAATTCTCATTAACCATAATGAATAATGAATAATTCACACATGATATACTCTGTATAACTCAATCAATGTGCATTGGATGAGAACCAATGCACCATAGTGGTGGTCTAGAGTGATCTCGAAACACACCAGCAGTTACAAGAGTGAACCGCCACCTAGTTTAGTCTCTCGGGTGGTTACGGGAGTGAACTGCCACCTAGCTGATTTAACTAGTCAATCAGTCTTCAATTAACTAACTGAAACATAGTGTAGTGAGGAGTAGATCAAGGAATCAAGGGTAATGTTCCGGTCTTGTGATGAAACCAAGGCTAATGTGCATTAGCATCGTGATGATCCCAATGTTGCATGGTGACAAAATCAATGCAACATATAGACTCAACTCAACTAGTCAAATTGAAGTGTCAACTGAAGAGAATATTC
>CBVK0101197053.1:0-20517 GCA_900067695.1 Picea abies | reverse complement strand
ATCTAGACTCAACTCAACTAGTCAAACTGAAGTGTCAATTGAAGAGAATATTCTCCCCTAAACTTTAGGATATTGAATAATGACTAATAAACATAGGAAAAGCCTTAGGACCTTAGGAAAAATAAATGCTAGGTGTGTGTGAAGTAACTCCAACATTTTTCAAAGATGGAGATAAGAGAAATTAGGTAGGGGACTATGCAACTGAAATGGCTTGTAAATATGGAGCGCACCAAATTAGGGTTAGTAGAGCAAGAAGGCACAAATTGTTGTTCATGAAGCCTTATTGTCTTAATTTTTTTCTATTAGTATTGATATAGATAGAGTAAATAGATTAGATATGGAGCCAATTTTTTGTCGGGGGTACTAATATAAAGAGTTTATATATAGAGGCAATTTAAAGGAATGAGTGAGTAATAATGGTAGGTGACGAGTCTACGAGAGGTCAATTTTTCCTAATTGACTATTTTATAATTGACTATTTTATATGACACTTTGATGTTTAATATTTTTATTTTAATGTGTGTGTGGAGATGCTCAATTTTTTCAACCAGCCTATCAATTTGATGATTTCAAGAATTGAATAGACATCAATAATGATGTGTTTATTTTAAAATGGCATGTATATGACAACTAAATAAGGTAAAAACAAGTAAATACCCATCAAATTTAACCCCTAATGTCATGTCCTTCATGTGTCTAATAACACTTGGGGCATTTCAAAGTAGATATTAATCATGAGGTTTTTATGCACCTTTGGGAATATGTTAATTATGAAGTAAAAGGGTCATTGTTTTTTATAAATTTAAACATGATTTAGGAGAAAAAATTCTTTCCTTTTTTTTTTTTTATTAAATAAATATCAACACATTTTGTGCAAGAAGAATAATAAAAATGTGTTGTTTTTTCTTCTTCCTCTTTTTAACTTCGAGAAAGTGACAAAAGTTGTCAATCGACAATCACTCATTATCGTTATTAATGGAAAACCACACCACCCGATATGACTTATTGGTAGTGTGTAAGAATAATAGAATTTTACTCTTACAAAATGTTTATAAATCTTGGGCCATTAACCTATTTCCTTACCCCAAAAAACAAATCCTTAATAAAAAAAAAATTATGTAATTTTAAATTTGACTTTTTCCAATTTTAATTTACCCAAAAACTTGCTAAAAAAAATTTAAAACAACTTTTTTATATTAGTTAGGTTTTTTTTGAAAAAATGATATATCATAAAAGATAAGAGAAAGGAACCCAACTATAAAGTGAGATAGATAAATTTTGTTCTATCATCCAACAAATTGAATGATTATACATAAAACTAAAGTTGATATTATATATATTTATTTTTAAAAGAATATAAAAAATTAAAATAATTTAAAAGTTGTGGTTAAATACTTTGTGGTGAAGTACTAAATGTGATAGCATTTATGAGTTTGCAACAAAATGTTTACACATATCCAATTTAATAATCATATTTGAATAATTATATGAAAGAATAAAATTTATTTTATTATTATGAAATTTAAAAAAAATAAAATAAAAATTTATAATAAATGAAAAGATCTTTAATGAATTTTAAAAAATAAATAAAAAATAAAAAATTTATATTATTATTATCAAATTAAAAAAAAAAAAAAAAATTATAATAAATGAAAAAACCTTGAATGAATTTTAAAAAATAAATAAAAAATTAACGCTTAACTTATGTCAAATAATCTTAAATAAATCATAAGAAAATGGGTGTACAATGTATGTGATGGAGATAATATTTAGTTATATGATTTTTAAATCATTATTAATTTTAGTTTAAACCATTATGATAAAATTATATAAAGTAGGTTTGATTTTCATTTAGATTTAGTGAAAAGTTGTAAAAGTATTAATTATTTATTTTTAACCAACTTCAATAATGGTGTTTGAGTTTTTTTGGAAGTAAATTATACATAGTTTATTTCTAGAAAGCTTAAACAACATGATAACTAAGTATGAAAGCCTATACAATAAACTTAAATAAATTTTTATTTGTTAAATAATTTGGTTTCAAATATTCACACACTTTATATTTGGAAAGTTCAAACATCATTATGATTAGCTATGAAAAGTTATATACTTAATTTTGTTTTTCTTTATTCAAATCAATTAAATATTTTGTTATATACTTAATTTTGTTTTTCTTTATTCAAATCAATTAAATATTTTGGATCTATCATGCATCCCACAAGGTGCAAAGTTTTCTCAATTAAAAATAAAAATTCACCTAGAAAAACTTGATCCCTATCTGTACATGATAGATCCAAAGTTAATATGGATTTACATTAGTTACTATACATACATACATATATGTCATGTGTCAACTACATATTGAACATAGAAGGAATTGCACATCTCCCTCATACTGGGATGTAGAAAAAACCTATCCATAAATTAAAAAAAAAATGTTTCCAATATATATATATATATATATATATATATATATATATATATTCCAAGGAAACACAAATCCCATCAACTTGCCCATGAGGCCCTAGCCTCATTTCTAGGTCGATTTCACTGAAACGAAAGTCAAAATTGGTGCCAATGAAAATTCCCACATGCCTGGCACCTTGGCCTCCAGTGGGAATACCTCTCGAAGCTACAAAAATCAACAAGCGAATCAAGAGAGTCAAACTCGTGACCTCCCCAATTGATCACTAGGGGAGAGACCTCACATCTGGCTCAAGACCACTTGAACTAACCCACAGGGCTATATATATATATATATATATACATATATATATATATATTCCAAGGAAAAAAATCTAGTAATTTTATTAGAGGTAACAAAATTACAAAGACTAGAATGCCATAAGGTATTGATGTCTACCTATGAAGGGTCAATATACAAACTGACCACGAGGTCTTCTTCTGATAAATATTCTATGATGATTTGTAGAATCAACAAAAAGGAAAAGTAAATTGTCTATCTTAAAGAAAATAAGGGCACTTCCCAACTCCCATGGAAACACGATATGTGCTTGAAAGATAATATGTACATAAACTCTAGAGGGTCCAAAAAAAGTGCAAGCGATTATCTCAAATACATTTAGGATATTCAACCATTAGATTAGAATCAGTAAGAAGCTAAAACCAGGACTCGTGAATACGAGAATTAAGTTTCCCTTATTGGGACTCAACGATCTCCCATCTTCCTTACAACTCCAAAACCTCCTTGCAAAATCTATTAGCTTCAATGTTGTTGTCTTGGTATACATGTGCAAAGTTAAACTGATAAAAAGAAGATTATAATCTCTCGATGTCTCTAAATAATGGCTAAAGATGATTTCCCCAACCCCTCCCTTTGGAAGAGTTCCTTGCAAGTCTCCATTAGAAAAATCCCATGGTAATGCTTCATTTATTTGGCACGTTGAAATCCGAGCACGAGGAAGGGAAGATGAGCACTAAGGAAAAGCACTTAAAATGAGGCTTTGATAAACTATATATATATATATATATATATATATATATATATATATATATATATATATATATATATATATATATATATATATGATTAGATCAGAATTGGTCTATCATACCTTAAGAAAGGTAAGAGATTACTTATATTTCTTTAATATCTTATTTCTATGCTAGAAAAACATTAAGAGGAGTGTTCCAAGATCACCATAGTTTTGATGACATGGGAGGTTAGGAAGGTCAGTATTGTGATAAATATTTTGAAGTTGTGATCTAATTTGGGTATACACAAGGCACTCTAGGAAAAAGTGTTTTTTTATCTTCAACCCTTTTAGTGTAACAAAGATGATAGATTCTTGCATCCCATGTTGTTTTGAGAATTGTCCAACGATCAATTTATTTATGTAGCTCGTGGGATTTGGTTCATGTCTTAGCAATGTTGGTTTTCTTCTTTGCACTAGTTAGAACCGAGAGATACTTTTGATCTTCTAGATTAGGGTTGATCACCTCCTTGTAGTATCTTATCTTCCTTTTATCTTCTAATTCTTTATCGCACCATAGATTCTATTTCAATTTAAATGTAATAATATTTTTAATATTATCAATATTCTATAGAATGACATATTCCTATAATCCCCAATGATTTAGACAAGACTTGGCATCTTGAGGTCATCCATGACGCTTGAGTCATTAGTGGTTTTTCATGGAGTTTGAAGTAATTTTTGGGAGCCTCTTTCATCCACGTTTTTTATCTTGTTCTTGTACACCAAGTACCTAATAATGGCCATGCATTGAATAGGGGAAATGATCTCTTCAATGAGGAGGATAGGATAGGGTTTATTTCCTTTAATTTTGATATTATGAGTTATAAAATTCTTTTGGATTTTCTCTATATTTCTCCAAGATTCTCTAGAGATACTTCATCCCTAAACTTCACATCCATATAACCTTAAATTTAGTAGTGGGGATCTTTCCTTTTGCTCATAAAATAAAAATAAAAGGGGGGTTGTTGTGGCCACAAAAAATGACGACATACTGGAAGAACAAATTATCTTTGTGAATAGAAATCTAGGGCCTATACTTCAAATCTAAATGTTAAGAATAAGCTTCAAAACTGCAGATAATTTTCCAACGGTAAGGTGTACCACAATAATGCCAAATTTCTAAAAGATATAACCCAAGATTTCAAGTACTTGCTATTTAACATACCCTTTACAAAGAGCCAATTAGAAAGGTAAATTTATTTAACTAGCTACAAACTTATGATTGGATTTGGTTTAACCATGTGTTTTTAAATTTTATAAAAAGCAAACATCTACATAAGTGTATTTCTCATCTCTCTTTTCCCAGCATTACTTCACTGCTAGCAAGAGTCCATAGCCCCGACAAAGTTGCCTCGGTACCATACAAGCATGGCCCCGCTGCCATCGAGTGTCCACATCCCCGACATGTTTACTTCTACTTCCCACACTATTAGTAGTTCTTTCAACCTCCTTATTTTAAATTATGATCACCCTTTTAAATTTATATATAAGTATTGGATGCACAATAGGGTGTATAGGAAGCAGGTTGATACGAGATTTGCTTTGATTTGCTAAGTATATGTTTTTCATTTAAGTTTCACCCACAGGTCTCACCAATAACCATCATAGTAGATAGACACTTATTAATGTGAGGTGGATGGAGCTCCAAGAAAATAGTAGATAAACACTTTCCTCTACTTATGGCTTATCGTGGTATGCTCAATAAGAACATGGGTTCCACCATAGCTATCGGTCATCATCCACAACTAAGAACTTCATGATGGTTTTTTCAGATAGAGCAACCCATGGTTTCCAAGACTTGTAAGAATGTCTTCAGTGTATGACCAGAGTTAGACCTACCCACATTCAAACTCTGTGATGGGATTAATCCTTAGGTTAGATGAAGGAGTCAAATCAACTAAGGAAATATCATCATTCAAATTAAAAGATGAAAACAATTTGTACAAGAAGGCAAGCATTAAAATTAAGACCATATCATGAAAAAGAAAATAAACTAAACTAACAAAAATCCAAAACTAAAAATGTTAATCATCCTCACCAAAATGAAAAATAAGCAAAAGAAACTACAACATGGGATAATTATGGGAAAGAAAAAAATGTGAATAATGTTTACATAGAAATTTACATTCCATCTCCAGAAATTGAAATAAGGATAAAAGCTTCATTGGATAAACTTTTCACACAAGCTAAAATTCAACAAGAATGATTTTCGGGACTAAGTACATAATCTGGAAATAGAAAACAACATTATTATGATGAACAATGATCAAAGCAACTGATATCAAATCAAGATTCATGTTCTAATAAATTTGAACATTTCACGATGACAGTCAATCCGAATTCTTGAAATGCTCAAGGATAAAAATTGAAATAAAATAAAGAATTCACTCCCTTTGAGCTTATTTTCATCTATATGGTTTTGCTGAAATAAGATTTTGAAAACGTCGGATTTCCAAACTTGGAAATTGCATTAATATTTTTCACCAAGCCAGTTACTGTCTCTTTGATTATTAATCCTAATTATTCCAATTATTTATCATTAACACCTGATGAGATAAAAAAATAGACCCACTTCCATTATGGTTAAATTGTATAAAGAAGGGAGTAAAATTATGTACAAATTAAAATAAGTAAATTAAACTAAGAAAAAAAATAAAGAACAAACTATGCCATCCATTAAATGAAGAGTTGAATTAAAATATAAGCTTGTAATTCTAGTAGTGTGGGACACATCATGAGCATCCTGAGAAAGAAATATTTTCAGTGAAAACTCAGGAAGTAGACCAAGGGAAAGAATTGGGCAAAATAGGTCAACCATTTGAAATAAGGCCCAATAGCAAGATTCCCAAGGTAAAGTTCACAATCTGGAAGGGAAAATAAGTAAGGTTGTGAGAATCGATAATCAATGAATAATTTGCAATAAAATTGTTTTATCTAATTGATAGATATAAATTTTCCCTTTCATCTAGTGAAACAATTAAATATTTCCTCGGGAACCTAGAAACATAGGTTGATGGAAACACGCAACTTAAACAAATTTTAAATCATTCACTTGAAACATTCCACCAACACTCAAACCCTCTGTAATTCCTACCATGAATAAGTCCCTTGGACATTTGAAAACACCAAGCTTTTCAATCTCATAAATTACATACGATAACTTTCACCAAAGTATCAAATTCTCATTTCCATGAAAGATAATTATTAATTCCAAAAATTCAAATGATTTCAATAGTTTAATTTGATGAGGCAAGCAAAGAATATTACAGTTATGGGGGTAGATTAGAATAATTATGCTAGCCAAGAGCAACTCCAAACAACAATTTCTTTGAAATATATTTCCATGATAAATATATCTAAGAGCATATACAAAACCATATATGATAAAGGATTAGGGATAGGTTTCTAATTCAATGTTGAGTTGATAAATGACATAATTGATAAATTCAAGAGATTAATAGCATAAAAATATTTGCAAGGTAATCCAGACATAGAAATATATTCAAGGTGATCTAGGAATAACATTTCAAAAATAACACTTCCTTAAGTTATCCACACATGGGCCCACAAGGGTGTAGACCGATTGGCAAGTGCCATGCAAATGGAAGGAAATGTAAAAAGGATGTTTCACGTTTGATTCTAACCCCGATTTACCCGTGCCCCATGCTTCTGGGATGTGTGGATGCACATGGAGGTTATAGAGGTAGCAGACGGGAATCGACCCTATGTCATGCGAGTACGAGAACCACGAGTTTCCGAATCGCAGATTCTGCCCGTCACAAAAAAAAGTTATCCACACATGTTTCCAATTAGAAGGGAAGAATGTCTCTTGTTGTTAGTTACACAATCCATCTGTCCAACCTGCACCAATGAAAAATAAGCCCATGTTCAACAAATTGACAGTCTGATAGGAAAAATCTTCCTTAAATGGATAACAATTAGAAAATAAAAAGTTTACATGCATAAATGAAGAAATTAAGACTAAAACTATTTGCAACAGACACTAGAAATACGACTCAACTAAGTTCTTCAATGTCAAGTGTCTAGTGAAATCACTCTGGCTGAAAGCAATCTAAGAAGATGCTCAATGGGGAAGCAACCATCACAATAACTTCAAACTATAAACATCAAAAGGAAAAAGGGATTGGAGTGGTCATAATCTAAAATGGAAAAAAATTTAACACTCAAAATTTCATTAACTGTGTACAAGACAACAAGATCAAAACTCAAAGGAAAACCAATCTAACAAATATCTTTCCAATCTGAATTCATTTAATATAAATATGCCTAATTGGAAATCCTTAAGTTTCAATTTCATAATGAAAGGAATTGTTCTGTGTAACATTTTAAAAATTCCTTTTCATTAATTTGTAAAATGATAAGTTGTCCATCAAGGATCACTACATGAGAATCATGAATGTCATGGCGTGGACAACGGTCAAAAAACTAATCCAAATCCGCAACTAAAAAGATTAAAACTTCTCTTATGTCACAAATCAATTTGCACATAAAATATCCATGGAAAAATATCAACACACAAGCCCTTCATTCCTTTCTATCTCATTCAAGAAATTATTTTCTTGTTCAACCAACAAGTTATTTTTATTAAAATGATAAAAATAAAACTAGCTAAAGACTAGAAACAACGATTAGATTTATCTAACCAACTAAAAAGAAGATCATCTATAGTTGTAATTTATTAAATATCAATCACGAAGGTTGTATTCATTGAGTACATTTCGAAAAACATCAATATATATACTTACTCATAAGAATAAACAATTGTTTACAACTAAATTTATTGAAACCTAAAAAATCAAAACTGCAGTGAACAACTATGCAAAGAAAAGAAATTAGTCTAATCTATCATATTCCTATCCTACACTACACTAGTTGAGAATGAACTATGTGAAATCATAATTCCAATGTAGCCATCCATACAACTCCAAGCCTGCAAACACATGTTCATTAAGAATTAGTAACATAAACTGGACTAGTAATATTCTGAAAATAAGAAAAATTAAATTATTAAAAAACTCTATCCATCAGACTAAAGATGTCACAGTTATTATTCATGGGAAATCTAGATGAGTAATATACCTCCAACCATACTTCATTTCTATCATAAAATATGCAATAAGTACCATATAATTGATGGATGGAGTTCACGAGAGAGTAGCATACCTTCCGAGAATCATGTGTGAAATATGCATGGAGTGTACCTTGGGGAAGAGTCTTAGTGTTGATGGTATCATTAATTCCATAGGTCAAAACAAAATAATGAGATCCTGACATAAACATATACCTAAACTAAAGTGCCTCATTGTCTTGGAAGGTCTCTTTGAGCTCATTTTTCTCATAACCAATAGCTTGAGATGTGATAATGTGACTAAATTATGTGAATTTTTAGTTTCTTACCATTCTAGAAGATATATCCTCAATGTATGGGTGGCAGCCACTTAGATTGTTTGTTTCATTACATTTGTTAGCCTCAATATCAACCAATTGGTTACTACAATAGTAAGACTCTTTGTTATTCATGTATGTAAATAAATCAACAAAAGACTCATTTTTTTTACAGGGGAAATTAGCAACTAGTCGAGCACGTACTTGTGTGACACATGGTCATGTTATCCGACTTCTACCACTATAACTCTAGGCATCCCAACGCGGCCCCTCACCTAGAACACAAGGCTATTCGAGGGTTTCAAACCAATGACTTCACATAATAGAGTGCCTTAACAGTACACTCCATCATCGACTGTTCTACACCCCAAGGGCAACAAAAGACTCATTTAGAAATAGGTTTGTTACATCATTTATTTCATTCCATGTAAAAGGTTAATAAGGCAGAAATTAATAAATTCACGGGAAGGAGTTCCATCTTCTCCTTCTTCTATATGTGCATTATGAACATATTGTATTTTACTAATATTTGACCATGTATCATGATTTTGAAAAGGATCTTGAATATTGTATTTCACAACACAACCATCAAAAAACTCAACAAAGAATAGAAAGTAGAAGATGTAAGAGAATGAAATGCCTCTCTAGAAAGAGAAATATTATCAAAAGTAGTATTTTTTAATGGTATCACTTCTTCCTTAAGCACAATGATTATTGGTTTTGATTCTGAATCAATTGATTCCACATTGGGAGTTATTTCACAGTCAAAATATTCTCCTTTTTTTCTGAGCAAGATATCGATTGTTGTTATGAAAATTCTATGCATCGTGTGTGCATTTCTTCTCCTTGAGTTAACTGATCAACATTGTTATTTTTCTCCTCTAAATATGTAAACATGAAATATATTCGAAAACACACTCATGGTTAGGAGATAGGAGAAAATGAGCACAATTTTAATAACAAGAAGGTTGAATAAATAATTCAATAACTATAAGAAAATTTTCTTGATCTTTTTCAGTCAAACTAGAAGAGGTTATAACACTGCAACAATTATGATCGCCATAAATTATTTCTATTTTTTTTTTACTTCTGAAGGAAGTATCATGTTTGATGTGTCCAAATTTTCTTTCTCAATTAACATATAAACATTCCTATCTTGCTCCACTATAAAATTCAAACATAAAACTTTATCCAAGACACATTAATGTTCATTGTTATTAGGCAAAGACAAGAGAAAATCACAAGAATTTTGAGAAAAAGAGGGTTCAAGAATGGCCTCAAGGAGATAATTATCAAGATGGTCTAACATGGTGACCCCAATAAGTTCTTGAATCTCTTCAGTCGAACTAAGAGAAGAGTGTTCCACACCACAATCATGAACACATGAGTTGGAATCAATTTTATTCATTCCTGAGGTAGTTGTCATATTTTCAGGGACATGATAATTGTCTTCATATTTCTCCATAGTTTCCTCATCAAATTTATGTGATGTAAAAGATAAAATAGGACAATGAGAACTTGACATAACCATCGATGTAACCCAGAGTGTCTCATTATCAACATGACATAATCCCCCTGTGTTAGCTACAGAAAATATGAACTCAATTTAACTACACAATATGTTTATTTGTCATCACTAGGAAAGAAGGGGGGAATAGAATGGTGGGAGGATATATATACTTCATCCGAAAAAGAAATTTCTCTCTGATCTGTATCCCCCAGATTGAAGAAATATCTAAACGTATGATGTTCAACTAAATCATTAATATCTTCATAATTTTTATGTGAATTCAAATCAACATGTAAAATAGCATTAAGGCGTGATTTTGATTCTTCACTCACCAGTTGATCTTTCTCATCATAAAGAGAAGTTAAATGTAGAAGTGATTCACTACCATAGGGAAGATCATTCAAATGAAATCTATATAAAAAAAGATTCATCTTTTTTCTTCCTAAGTTTTAGTATTTCTTCATACAATTGATCATAATTATATTTCTCAAAAGCATGAAAAAATTCATGCATAAATTGGTCCCATGTGTGAATAGAGGTGGCCAAGAAAGTCTCACACCATCTTTTAACCTAACCTTCAAAAGTAAGAGTGAACAACCTGCATATGAGACCTTGATGAGTAACTTTATGCGAAAAACAATTCAAAGCAAACTGAAGATATGTTCACATGCATATGTTTTATCCTCGCCGCCAAACTTAACTTTTGACAAGAGATTAACTATGTTTCTAGGAGTGGTTCAAGGTACAGACCCATAAATACATTTCCATACATGGATTTGGGAAGGAGCCATTAATAATGATAAGAGAATTGATAAGAAATACTCCATGGGATCATCTTGTCATTTGGCCCTCCTTCTAGCGCCATTTTTGTTGATGGGTCAGATTCGTTTGTCAATCAAGTAAGGGAAAATGCCCAATGGTGAGCCCCAATTAGACTCACGCTTGTTTGAGATGTCAATTTCTTACTAGTATGTGAGCCTGGTTGCCACTAAGAATTAGAAGAAAAAGAGGAAGACAAATAAATTGTCCCCCAAAAGAATTATTAATAATCCTAAATATAATCTAATTAAAGAAAATGCAATCTATTTTTTTTTAACTATTTCTAACCTATCCCGATCAGGAGCATTTCTAAAAGATATACACAATCTAAAATGATATTATTGATAGAATAAATAGTTCATGTTAACAACAATAGGTTGAAGCATTAATGAATCATATATATTCATAAATAGTTACAAATCACATCTGCAACATCATCCATGTATCTATTAGTAACCACAAATGTCAAATAACTCAAACAATACATACATAAATAGTTAATGTAGAATAGTAGAATAGTCCCATATAAAATTCAATTGCATATGAAGAATAGTCCCATATACACGTGAACACCATTCATGGTTGCCGAAATTTCCTTATGTCCTTTATTCCATGAGATAATAGTATCACTGATGTTACAGTGGGAAAAAGTCCCTCTTTCATTCAATTCTCTTCCTTTTATAAAACAAGGAAGACCTTTCACATTCTTTAACTTCCAACAATTACATCTCTTCGGCTTACTTATTTTGTCTTATCATATAATTTGAATTTCCCCTACATACTCATTAATGAATATATGAACATTATAAACATAATTTAAGAATACTCTTAAGTCATCAGATTCTCTTTGTAGGAAGTCCATGAGTCACAGTTATTGAAAATATCTTCTACTCTGCTCAACCACATCCTCTTATTTTTCTTAAATTATTGTGGGTGTTTCTGCTATCAAACTGGAAACATGGATCCTTTCAAAATTTTCTTTGCTCCATCAGCTTTCCAACAAGCCATCTCATGCCTGATTTGACCACCCGAAACTTGAGATATGAGTTGCGGAACAATTTATGGTCCATCTCCAATCAAATTCGTGCCTCCTTTCTTCTCTAATTTTCTAGAAATTTCTACCATCAACCTGTCAATAATAATTGTACCAACATGTTCTTCACTTCTTCTTATTTCCAATCAGCCCTCTTGTTCTTGATTTGGTCTTCTGGAACTCGAGATATGGCCCTCTGAAGTTAATGCTCAACAATCATTGATCTCAATCAGGGTTAATCTCAATTGTTGATCTTGTATGCTTAATCATTTATCCCACATGCATTATGAGAATTGAATCTAAGTGGTATATATTGTTTTCACCCCTATGTAGTTTGTATGTGGAGTTAGGGTAGGCATGGAGCCTTGAGCCCACGTAAATATTTTGACCCAAAATCTAGAGAAAAAATAAATAAAAACGTGCATGCAAAGTCCAAAAATAAAATTTATTAAAATAATTAATCATCCCGAAAATCCCAATGTCTAAACCAAAAAAATAAAATAAGAACTAGACATAATAAAATAATAAAATCAAACCATGTCATAAGTTCGTGGGAAGGGTATATCAAACCATGTCCTAAGTTCGCGGAAGGGTAGAGCCTGTTAAGCTTGCAGTAAAATCCTCGCAGTCGGGAAAATCCAATGAGAAATGCCCGTGAGGTGAGAGTTAAAAAAATAATAAAATAATATAATCAATAAAATAATCCAATAATCCAAAGTGGGTTCCTCGCCAAAGTGGGTTCCTCGATAGTTTTTTGGGAAGGTGTCTCGTGGGTGGTACAATGCTCACGGTAAATCAAAATGGGTGAAGTATGATAGGCTCATGTATTTGTGAGAGCATGAGAGCCTGCAAGGCATGCGGGTTATGGGTAAATCATCATAATAATAAGGGTTGGTGAGAGCCCACAAGGCATGTGGGTTGTGGGTAAATCATCATAATACTAAGGGTTGGTGAGAGCTCGCAAGGCATGCAAATCACAGGCTATGGGTAAAATTTCCAAGGTAAAATATTCTGAAATGTCTGTGAACCTGCATCTGAAAAATAATAAAATAATCTCAAGTTTGGAGAGAGCCCACAAAGGTAAGTCCAATGGCTCAGGTCTCGAAGAATGGACAAATAATAAAATCATGATTTTTTTTAAAATAAAAAATAAAAATAAAAATAAAATATCCTAACTTCAAAATCAATAAGAAAATACAAACTTTGGGGTTTTGAGAAAAAATTCATAAAATTTAAAGTCAATTCCCCATGTAAAATTAATTCCTGGAATAATAAAGTATACACCCCATGGTACATGTTGATAAAGTCCTAATTTGAAAAGTCTGATGATAAAGTCCTAAATATGAAAATTCATGATATAGTAAATCCCCAATAAAATAAAAATATAATATACATGGGAAGCGAGAAATTCAAAACGATGTCGGGATTTAGAAAACCATGGGTAAAATAAAATTAATAATAAAAATAAAATAGGAATAAACTAACAAAAAATGAAATACAAAAATAAAT
Organism: Picea abies; assembly: GCA_900067695.1. Taxonomy (NCBI): domain Eukaryota; kingdom Viridiplantae; phylum Streptophyta; class Pinopsida; order Pinales; family Pinaceae; genus Picea; species Picea abies. The sequence continues at coordinate 6,743 of CBVK0101197053.1, read as the reverse complement.
AAAACTATAAAAACTAATATATACAAAATAAAATCGGATGTAGTAAGGGAAAAATGAGGTCTAGTTCTGAATCTGAGTCATGGTTCCATCATGCATCAAGATTATGCATGTAGGTCAAGGTTCCACACCTAGGTCATGGTTCCATACCTAGAAATCAAAATTTGAAACAAAGCTTATAATGAAAACTCTAAATATCTGGATTTCCAGATGTCCAAGATTCACATAAAAGTGTATTCCCTTGAAACAAATCTGGATGTCCAAATGTCACATCATATAGAATAGGTCAACATCACACAGGGGGAGTCACATGGGATAACATAAGATAATGGAAAACCTAGATGAAACGTCATATGCCATGTAAGATGCCACGTAGGGTGAAAATGAGTTGTCCAACTCATGGTCCTTGGAGGAAGCAAATAGAATAGACAAGTGGAAAGTCTTGATTGGATCTCATAAAGGTATGGATCCAAAATATGAGATTTGGATGAAGTTACTTGTTAAAGGAAAGGTCTGATCCAGATGATTCATGGGATATAACACCTAGGAAGCCACGTGGATTCCATGCAAGCACCAAGTTACACACCCAAAAGAAATATCACATGAATATTGAAGATAGAGAGGCTAGATGGGGAAGATGACACATTATACGTCAAATAATAAACCTTGGGGACGCCAAATACGGCTCCAAATAGAATAGGCCCTATGTGAGGATGAAAATTGGTAGATTTTGGTTGGGTCTTCAAAAGGTACTACATCTGATATTCATGATTCAAGATTTAGAATAATACATGAAAATAACAAAACCCAGACTTATGGATCTTACATGACACATCATACGACATATCGAGACCATGTAAGGCGACACCTAAGAATAATTGGAACTTGCACTGAACCTATCATGCTAACGTCAGGAACATTGGATGGAAATGAGGTTGTCAGATCAAACTATTCTACATTGTCGATTTACTCAAGCTCAACTCATAGCTGGACATATTGAAAGGTTATGAAATGTAGCGAAATATGGATGATTTGAGAGATAAAGTTAAAGCAAGGTTCAGATGTTTGGATATTTGGGGTTTCCAATTGATAAAGACTTGAGGCTTAAGGCAAGCTCAACATATAGAGACTCAAAAATTGGGGGAATAAGAAGTTTGGGGATTTCATCTCTTTTAATCACTTGGAGGCTCTGCTCTTGAGTTTCTTGTCTTCTGCGACCTAATAGACATGATAATTCTTTCTTGACTATACACCATAGTGTTCTTCTGTTTTGGAATGATTATCTTGGACTTGGAACAACTTAAGTATCTTGCATAGGAAATAATTTTGCAACCTTGTCACTGCAACCACAAGAATAATTGAATTTTTTATACAAGGAAGAAGACACTTTCTAATCAATTATAAAATATACATCCTTTCCCCTTTCCATTTTACTAATAAAACTATGAGAGGAGTTGGGTTTTTTCAATAATGAAAAGAAGTAATCTCTTAGAATAAATCATCAATGATCTTATCATTTTATGAAAAATACGGTGTTGTAAACAAATGTCATGAAATATATATACAAATGTTTTGCTTTCTTATATTTAATCGAAAATAATATATCAAACTATTAGAAAAGATTAAATATCCTTTGATTCTAGTTATGGATTTCAAACTAAGGAATCTGATTAACATGTGAGAGCTTGAGCATGAAAAGTAACAATATTATCTTCATTGAAACCAACCATTCACTTATCCTTGATGTAGTGAGATGATAGGACAAGCCAATGCACAAGGAAACAATATATCCTTAAAAGAAAATTCTCTTCAAATAATAAAGTAGAACATTAAACCTTGTAATCATATAGGATCAACAAACACCTTCAAATCCATCAAAACCAATTAATGCAAAAAGTTTCAAAAGACAAAATTTCAATCTCATTATGCAAGGATCAAAGAAGTATAATAAATCAAAGGTAAAATGAAGAACATCTAAAAGTACAAGATCAAAGAGCTTATTGGTCATGAAAAACCTCCTCAAAGATAAACAATCAATAAATATCTAAACCCCTAACCCCCTCAAGGTAGATAAAGAATAATCAATAGGCTCATTGTAGTAGTGGATTAGGAATTATAACTCAAATTTAGTATGGGGGGGATTTCCTTTTGCTCATAAAATAAAAATAGAAGGTGGGGTTGTCTTGGCCACAACACCTTCATCACAAAGAAGAGAAGGAGATGAAAAAAGTCTTCCATATTAAGATCCAGGTCAAAAATACCAAGGTAGACACTCTATTCAATTGTGAATCTCAGGCCAACCTCATAGCAGATAATTTGGTCAACAAGCTTGGGTTGAAGGTTCATGATCATCAAAACCCATTTCCATTGGGATGGGTGAATAAGGATGAAAAGATCAAAGTCACTAAAAATTGTGATATCAAATTTTCTATAAGTGTAGATTTTGTTGATGAAGTGGAATACTAAGAACCTAACCTTGTAGGTCACCTATCATTATAGTACTTAAGAAGGATAGGACTTCATGAATGTGTATCGAATATAGAGGTTTGAACAAGATCACACTCAAGAATCGGTACCCTCTACCCAAGATCGATGGTTTTTTATATTAGTTGCAACATGACAAGTACTTCACCAAGTTGGATCTCAAATTGGGATACCACCAGGTGTGCGTTAAAGAAGAATACACTTGGAATACCACCTTCAAGACAAGGTAAGGAATGTATGAATGGATTGGTCATTCCTTTTGGTTTATATAATACACCAACTACATTTATGAATTAATGAATGATGTATTGCGTCCCTATTTAAATTTATTCGTGACAGTGTATTTGGATGACATATTGGTTTATAGATCCACCTGGGAGGAGCACATCTCATGCATGTGTTAGAGACTCTAAAAAATCATCAGTTGCTGGAAAACCTCAAGTAATGTGAGTTTTCTTATCATTCATTGGTGCATTTGGGGTATGTGATCGGTGGAGGGGAACTCATGATAGATCCCATAAATATGGAGGCCATCATGAAGTGGCTTATTCCTAATAATGCCACTCAAGTTAGGATCCTTTTTGGGGTAGAAAAGTACCTATGAAATTTCATAGCATCCTTTTCATCAATATATTCACCACTCCATGCCATAAAAGGAAGTGGCAAGAGTTTCCAGTGGGGAAAGAATCAACATAAATCTTTTGACGAGCTAAAACAAAAGATTAGTCAAGCACCATTTCTCACATTGCCTAACCTACATAAACCTTTCGAAGTGGAGACATATGCAAATGGGTATGTTATGGGAACAATTTTGATGCAAGGAGGTATGATGGTATGCTATCATTTTGAAATGTCTCATGGGGGAGTCCTAAACTACCCTACCTATGATAAGGAACTCTATGCCCCGATTTAAGTGGAAGCACTTCTGATGGGAATGGAAACCATTATCCACGCAAATTACCAGCCATTGCAATACTTGCAGGCCCATAGTAAGCTTGAACAAACTAGACATTACAAGTGGATGGGTTTTTTGAAACAGTTTCATCTAGTCACCAAGTATAATAAGGGAAACACTAATAAGTTGGTCGACATGCTTTGAAGGCCGCCCACATCCAATATTACACCCTTGGTAACACTTATGCAGATGGATCCTTTCATCCATGATGCATACAAAGATACATACGCAGAATATGAGGACTTTAAAGAGGTGTTTCTACAACTACAGGGCCAAATTCATGTAGAAGAAGATGGAGGTAAGGATAATTATCATCTCTAGAATGGGTTTCTCTACAAGCTATACAAGATATATGTTCCTAAAGGTGAAATATTGTAGCTTATTAGCAAGACTCATGACTCCAAGGTTGTAGGAAATTTTTGTGTTGGGAAGATAGTTTCCAACTTACAAAGGTATGTGTATTGGCCCAGAATGTAAGAAGATGTACCTTGGTATATTAAGGGATGCATATTGTGTTGTACCAACAAGACCAGTAATAAAAAAATATATCTATAGCATCCCTTAACTATACCTGCTCAACCTTGGGAAATCATTTCCATGGATTTTGTGGGTGGTTTTCCAACAACTAGTAAGGGACATGACTGATTGTTTGAGGTAGTTGACAAGTTCAAAAATGTGTGCATTCTCATGCCTTGTAAAAATACCATCAAAGGAAAATAATCAACAAAAATTTTCTTTAAATAGGTCTAGGTGAACTTTGGGATACCAAGGAGGAGCATATCAGATAGGGATACCATATTTCTTAGTGACTTTTGGACTATACTTTGGGAAAATATGGACACTAAGTTGATTAGAGATATGGCATTCCATCCACAGATAGATGGCTAGAAAAAAAATAGTCAATAGGACTTTGGTACAAATTTTGAGGGGTTACAATCAAAAGCATCTAAACACCTAGGATGAAAACATGAGCTGCATTCAACACTCTTATAACAGAGTTGTCCATACTTCTACTAGTAAGTCCCATTTTGAAACTTTCTTTGGGTATTTTTCACCTTCGCCCTTGGATGTTGTTTATGTACAACAAGGAGGAGTGAGGGAAGACATCATAAGAGAAGCATTGAAAGTGGATAAATTTGTTAAAAATATTAGGTATATCCATTTTCAAGTATAAGAGACATCGAATAAATAACACGAAAAGTACAAGTCCCAACACGATCAACACACAATTGAGAAATCATTCAAAGTGGAAGATAGAATGTGGTTACAACTGAATAAGAAAATATTACAGGGTCATGGTAACAATATTGAGGCTCCACAGTATGGTCCTTTTGAATTATTAGAGAAGGTGGGTGATAATATTTACAAACTCATTCTACCCCTATATATGCACATTTACTCAATAGTGAATGTAGAGAATCTAAAACTCTATGAGCCTCCCAAGTTGGATCGGGAAAATGAGGAGCATGTCCTACCTACCATAGAGAACTTAGCACTACAATCTCAAGAAGAGTTGACATATGATAACAATTTTTTAGAAGAAGTCTAGAACTACCAAAAAGGGATATCATGAAATTTGGTATATTGGGCTGAAAGGGAAACTTATTGGCAAGGAAAAATTGTACTCTGGGGGGGAGCTAGAGGAAACAATCCCTCACATCATTCATTAAAATATTTTGGGGACCAAATGTTGGAAAATTGAGTGTCATTGATGTCAAATTTAGAGGAAGTCTAGAAGCCTCTAGAAGTATTGGGTATAATTGAAGAAGTCTCCAAAGTGGTACCCTTTATGGCATAACTTTAAGCATGTCCCTCACAGGAAGATGCTTTGAATAAGGCTACAAGAAACCCATAGTTGTGGTCATGAGGCCTGAAGTTGACTAAGGAAAATAAGGTTGAAGAATACTTCAAGTGTATACAAAACCCTCATATATGGATATTCCTCGTCATGTCATTTCCAATGGTAGGTGGTATGCCACATGGTTCCTCACAATTGAGGATTTATGCCCTCATGAAGTTGGAAGCCCTGAAGAATAGTTAAGAAGCCCCTAAACGATTGCAACAAGAAATTGCAAGTCATTAATTAAAGGGTAAAACGGTTATAAAAAGAAAGTACAAGTCGGCCCTAAAGTGAAGGAGAGAAGTCACTTGGAAAAGTATAAATACACCTCAAGAAGCCTCTCATATTTACACACACATGTTTAATGCTTATATATATTTCAAGTGATCTATTGGATAATATGAAATGACGAATCTGAGGCAACGAAAGAGAAAGGAGTGCCGAGGCATATACTTAGAGACACATCTCTATGATATTGGCATATATTTGAGGCATATACTTGGTATATGATCCGGATCTCGGGGGATGAGATCTGGATGGCTTGAATGCTGAGAGAGGAGGAGATTAGACATGCCAATATTGCATGAAAAGAAGCATGGAAAAAAACATTTAAATAAATTACTCGGGAGGTGAGGCTTAAAGAGGAGCCTCACCTCTAAAACTAATTACTAGTAAATCAATCAGAGCTAATTAATCTCACAAGTAAATCAATCAGAGCTAATTAATCTCACAATGAACAATAGAAAATATGAGAAAATCCAAAATGAGTAATTTGATCTTATGATAAGGCTTTTTAGGCATTTATATAGCATTACAAAATGGTCCCTTGGAAAAAGTAAAAAAGAGCTCATTAAATGAGTCTAACTACCCAACTAATTAAGTAGTGGAAAATAAAACCCAATACAATCATGGAGAGGTGGGACTCTCTTTCACCCACATGGGAAACTTGTTATCCGAATTAATTAATGAGGAGGTAACCCAATGAAATAATGGAAAGACAAAGAAGATAAGTGATCTTATGGATATGTATCGTGGAACTCTTGAAAAACCTAAGTTTATAGTTAAAATATTTAGACCTCTCCACAGGAAGCTTAGGAACTTGTACATACAGAATATAGCCTACCAGAGTCATATCAAAGGGATAAATATGGAGCTACAACCTTTCAAAGAGGAGTTGGCCAAGAATAATTTGGATCTATTAGCTAAAGTTTCCACCAAGAGGAGCTCCAGAGTTAGAAAGTGAAGGAAATGGACACCTTGAATCTTACCATTTTTTATAGTTTTCTATTTTGGTATTTTGTTGATTTGAAGACAGTCATGATTGATAAGTCGGGATTTAATTGAGGATGTATTAAGCTATCTTGTGTATTATACCGCTATCCTATATTATTATAACAGTTTTTGACACTTGGGACAGTTTTGGAGTGTTTTTTATGCATTTTCAAACAAGCAGAGAAGGTACAAGAG
>CBVK0101197019.1:0-11363 GCA_900067695.1 Picea abies | reverse complement strand
CATGTTGAATGTATGAAGTCTGTGAGAGGGAGAGTATGAGTTTCAATTGTTTCTATTCCTAAGAATTACTGCAAGGAGTGCAGTGAAAGTCCGCAAGGAGTGTGTTGACAAGATTCTGAGCTTTATCTCAGAGAGCTCAGGAGGGATACCATTGTTTTCATACCAGCAAAAGTGTAAGGATAGCACAGATCCATGCAAGGTGTGTGCAAGCAGGTTGAATTCTTAGGCTTTTTCCAACCCAGTGAGCGGTTGAAGGATTTTTGTCGCAAGGAGTGCATAGATTTGGAATCGTTGGATAACCAGAGGTTATTGTGGAAGTTGTGCAAGGTGCGTGCGTAGGATTATTTAGAGTCCAAAAGTTGCAAGGAAGAACAAGCTCAGGATGGATATCCTTGCTCGAAGATTTCAGAGGGAGGATGAAAGTTTCAGTTTCCCAGAGGAAATCAAGTTTATAAGCTTGTCGCCAAGTCATATGGACAAGAGTCATTGAAGACCCGGACAGATGGTGGAAACCCTAGAGGGAGAAGCGTTAATTTTCTAAGGGTCATCGGATCAAGAAGAGATGCGAGGAGGATAAATCTAAGATTCATTCACCTTTGAAGCTTCATGAGAGATAGGAGCCATCGGTATGACACCCAAGAGTTTCATGGTTTCAACCATCGGGAAAAATAGGGGTGAAGACTTTCCCAAAAATTGTGAAAGGAAAATCGTCGATTTAATCGGAGTCGTTGGTTAGTGGAGGATCTGGACAGTAGATCTAGAGCGATTGGATCTTCAGGGGTCAAGGATTTGGAGATGAAAGTAGGGCTTTTCACTGATTCTCTGAATCATGAAGTCCGGAAATATTGGGGAGCTAGGACCCAGTCCCTAGTGGAAGGACACGACGTGTGCATAAGAGAAAAGAATAGCGCTTATTAGACCCTTAGGTGGATTTTGGGGTTTCATAAGTTGGAGTGTCGGGGTTGTATCACATAAATATTCCCAAGGTCACGAGTCATGAAACGCCTTTTGGTGTAGGCCATGGTCATAGGTCGTGGTCATGTGGAAAAATAACTCATGCCTAGTGTAAGTTCGCATAGGCAAAGTTCGCATAAGGACCTGTGGGTTTAGTTGAAGGTTCCAGTGGGAACTAAAGAGCCATTTCAGCTTAGGGAATAGAAATATCCAAATACCAGGAGGTCATGCAGACCCTGTTGAGGCTAGGGTGTTGCGTCAAAAGTGTTTTCCACTAACACTTACTTTCTCTTATGAAAGATTAACTTCGAAATTTTGTCACCAATGAATCAAAATTTGAGCTTAGAATTGAGTATGGTCGTTGATCATGAGAGATCTATATTGAAGATATAATCTTGGTTGTACATTTACTTATACTATGGAATAGCTTCTACAGGCACCAGCTTCAGTGTGACAAAATCAACGATCATGGTTAACTCTTCAACTTGATCTGAAGGGTGTTGTTCCTTGTTTTATGCAAAAGGTTTCTCGATTTCATACTAAACTTCATCCTAATCATGTGTCTTCAATTTAAGTATTTTTTTTCTCCTCTATTGATGCGGTCCATATGCTTTGTTTTGCTTCCTCCGTCTATTTACAGGTTCAATCCTTGGACTTGTTATTCACACAAGGTAGATATGCACAACACATGGAGGCCTTCATTGTCTCCCCCTATCATTGACAGTAGTCAGTATTCCCTTGTTGTTATATAAATGACCCCCATGACCACCTTTGACATCAATGACAAGACATTTTCCAGCATCCATGACGTCTATCAAAATCCCTCTTAGCTCAGGTTGGGTTTAGGTTTCACACCAATTCACTCAGATTAGACATGCATACCATCTTGCTCTAAAACTCCTCCCTATCTATCCACATGTGGGTTCTCCCCTCGCTCCCATCATCCTCTACTCCTACATGCTTCGGTCCTATTTTCCACCATCTACCTCTTCTGGTCTTCCATGTCTCATCACATGTGTGCCCATAATTTATGTCTCGAAGTTTCTCAAGTCCTCTCCATGTAATGGGTGGTTCATATTTTTCCATGGACGTACCAGTCTATTACTCCCATGCATTTACGTGGAAGGTACTTCTCAATTTCCCAACCATACTTCATAATGGATTTGCTTCAGTTTTAAGATAGAGGGAAATAAATTTTATTTCCCTCAAAAACAATTCAACAAGGTGTATTGGGATTCCTTGACACATTGAACCCCCTCATTTTTTGCACTAGTAGTGTCATTGCTAGTACTTGTGCTTCACCCATCAATCGTTTGTTTGTATTTTCTTTGTTAAACAATAATACATTTACATTGTTCACAAGCCATAGAATGGAAATTATTATCTCCATGTTGAGATAAACCATCACTAATCATAATTAATTAAAATTTATTCAAGGGATTAAAAATGGTGTTACAATGGAAGGATCAACAAAAGATACCTTGATGGTGAGAGGTCGACTAGTCAAGAGATATAAGGAAAAATTATTTGACAGAAAGTATAATTCGAAGGGTAGATCTAACTCCCTAGTTTAGTTGTGAGAATATGTTGGAAATACAATAAATCTAGAAATTACAAAAGGGACTGCAAGTCAAAGTCAATAGAGATCAGTAGAGGATCTGATGAGAAGTAGTTAAGTGAGAGAAAGACTACTTTGGATAAAGGAGGCGATGTGTAACTGTCGTCAACGAGTACATAGTCGGGTCATGATATTTGGTTGATGGAATCAAGAGCATCCTTTCATATGACACCTCACAAATAATCGTTCTGTGAATACAAGAGATATGAAGGGGGAGATGTGTTCTTGGGGGATGAATCAACAACAAAAATTGTTGGATGGGGGAGAGTCTGATTGATATTGCAATATGGGAAGAGTAGAACTCTTCAAGGTGTGCTACATATTTTAAGTTTGGAAAGAACTCTGATATTTGTCAGTAAAATGAGCGATGCATGTGTGCACACTCTATTTCATAAGGATATGTGCAAAATGGTGAGTGGAGCGATGGTCTTAGTGAAAGGAGTTCATATCGGAACCCTATACAAGTTGTTAGGGAGTGTCGACTCGACTGGATGCAATAGCATTGTTGTTACTGAAGTCGAATTGACTTGACTCAACTTGGGCTAAGTCGATACAAACCAACTTGACTGTTCTTTTTCAAGTCGACTCAATATTGTTATGGCACCAGAGGATGGGACATATTGGTGAAAAAGGACTTTGATCTATGTACAATAAAGGTATGGTCAAAGGTTTTCCAAACTGTAATTTAGAAGTTGATTTTTGTGAACATTGCATATATGGAAAAAAAAATCGTGTTAGAAGTTGATTTTTGTGAACATTGCATATATGGAAAAAAAAATCGTGTTAGATTCCCATTTGGAGCTACAAGAGAATAAGGGATTCTAGAATTAATGCATAGTGATGTTTTTGGACCTTTATTGGTCCCTTAACTTGGTTATTCTCTGTATTATGTTTCCTTCATAAACGATGGAAAATAAGGCAGTCAAGTGTATTTTCATTGGGTACAATGATAGAATGAAAGGATACAAGCTTTGGGATCCTATATCGAAGAAAACAATTTATAGTCAAGATGTGGTCTTCAGGGAAGTCGATGGAACTTCTTATTCTCAAGAGGTTCAAACAAAGAAAGAACCATAGGAGTTGGTATTTGAACTAAAGAACAAAGAAGATGATTCAAATGAGTCAACTGAATCAAATGAAGAGATGGAACAATTGATTCTAGTAGTGAGGAGATCTAAATGAGTAAGGAAACAAGCTTAAAGGTATAGTCCACCTGATTTTTGTTCTACATCTGTGTTATCTTCCACCAACATGGGTCCCGAGTCATTCAAGGAAGAAGTTGAATTGACAAAGGCTAATCTCTGGAAGGATGCCATGGTTGAAGAAAGGCTAATCTCTGGAAGGATGCCATGGTTGAAGAAATGGAATCCTCGCACAAGAATGAGACAAGGGATTTGGTCGAATTACCTAATGGAAGAAAACACATCGGTAGCAAGTGGGTGTTAAAGAAAAATTTGAACACAGCGGGTCAAGATGAGAAATTCAAAGCTTGGATGGTAGTGCAAGTATAGTACCAAGTCAAGGGAGTCGACTTTGGTGAGATTTGGTCTCCTGTTGCAAAATTAACTTCCATTATACTACTAATGTATGTGGTTGCAGCATTTGATTTTGAGATAGAGAAAATGGATATGAAGACAGTGTTCCTAAATGGGGACCTAGAAAAAGAAATTGACATGAAACAGACTGAAGGATTCGTATTAAAGGGCAAGAAAGAGATGGTGTGCAAGTTGAAAATGTCCCTTTATGGTATGAAGCAATCACCAAAGATGTGGTACTAGAAGTTTGATACATACATTCTTATTTGGGGATTTGTGAGAAGCAAGGTTGATCACTATGTATATTCCAAGGAAGAAGGGATTTGTGAGAAGCAAGGTTGATCACTATGTATATTCCAAGGAAGAAGGCAGTTGTTTTATATATGTAGTGTTGTATGTCGATGACATGTTGTTGGTCGAAAACAATATGGATTTTATAAAAGAGGTGAAGATGTATCTATCCTCCAAGTTCGACAATAAATATATCGGTACAACAAACTTCATTTTGGGAATGGGGATCAAGAAGGAACGGGTACTTAGAAATATTTGGTTAAATCAAAGGAAGTACATTGAAACAGTCTTGAAGCATTTCAGCATGCAAGATTGCAAACCGATCAAGGTATTGATTCTTGTGGGAGAAAAACTAATTGTTGAACAGTGTCCAAAGACACAAGAAGAAATAGAGGACATGGCATATGTTCCCTATGCTGTCCAAAGACACAAGAAGAAATAGAGGACATGGCATATGTTCCCTATGCTAGTGTTGTTGGTAGACTGATGTATGTGATCATTTCAACTCAACCAGACATTGATCATGCATTGGGGGTATTGATCATGTACATGTTGACACCTAAGAAAGAGCACTACATTGTTTTGAAGAGAGTGTTCATGTATTTGTGTGGCATAAAAAATGATGCTATATGCTACCAAAGGAAACCTGGAACTAACGGAAGTAAATGTACATGGCTTTGTAAATGCGGACTGGGCAAGAGATCTGGATCAACGAAGGTCAGTCAGTATATATGTGTTTAAGATGTTGCTTGGAGAAATCAATTGGATGAGTAAGTTACAGGAGGTCGTATCCTTGTCAACAATAGAATCTAAATACATGGCAGCCACTCATGGAAGCAAAGAAGTAGTATGGTTGCATCGAAATACATGGCAGCCACTCATGGAAGCAAAGAAGTAGTATGGTTGCATCGATTGTGTTTAGAGATTGGGTTCAAGCAAAAATATATGAGAATAAATTGTGATAGTCATAGCTCAATATTTCTGGCAAAGAACCCAGCTTACCATTCTAGGAAAAATCATATTGATGTAGGTACTATTTAGTGAGAGACATGGTGGAAAGCAACAAGTTGTTGTTGGAGAAGGTAGACACTTTGAAAAACATAGTAGAATCTTTGACCAAGTTTTTGATTGATGTGAAGTTCTCTTAGTGTAGAGAGACAATGGGAATCATTACTTTGCATCTATGAACTAAGGTTCAGGTGTTGTTTCTTCAAATAAAATAAAAAGTGGGAGAATGTTGGAAATGTTATATTATTTGCAGTGAAAGAATAGTAAATTGATTGGCTAGTCGAGGTGGATTGACTGGGTGAATGTTAGACTGGACAGATAGGTCGAGTCAAGGGTTTTTTCGAGGTCAAAGTGATCAATTAAGAATTTGAAAGGTTAGACAACATTCGAGGTCAAAGTGATCAATTAAGAATTTGAAAGGTTAGACAACATGAGCTCTACAAGAGGTCGAGTGGCAGCCAACTAAAGACTGATTGAAGGTCAACTAGATAGTCGATTGTAACTAAATCCCAAGATTTGTAGGACTGCATCCAATTATCTGCATGGATCTATAATCGTTTTTGGGTGCCATAATTTAGATTTTTGCCTCCTATAAATCCTATAAATAAGGTGCATTGTAATTGTAATAGTTGATGTCTTTAGAAGAATCATAAAGGTCATGTATATGCAAGCTTAATTGGTTGCAAGTTTGTTCTTGTGAAAAGCAAGAGAGTAAGATCACGATTGTGTGTTAGGTGTAGACCATGGTTAGTCATGTAACTTTGTATTCAATCAATGAATGAGACAATAAGAGAGAAATACACCCAATGAATGTTGGTTTTCCCATTTTTTATTTCCATGGTAAAATCTTTGTGCACTCTGTGTGTGTGTGTGTGTGTGTGTGTGTGTGTGTGTGTGTGTGTGTGTGATGTAAGGTTTCTTGTGCAATGCTAACAACATCATGTATGTGCCTTTCATATAAAATTCCAAATTGTTCCTTTGAGATAACAATTGATAGGATATGCTTCATTCTAAGAGTTGTGAGTTTTTTTATAATATTGTAAATGGATGTACACAGAGATATGAGCATATACTCCTCAAAAGACAAAGGATTGTCCTTTTTTGGAATCAATGCAAGGAAAGTAGAGTTGAAGGACCCCAATATTTCTCCACACTTTCTTGACTCTTGTGTTACTCTTGGAAGTTACTTTTCTATCAAATCATAAAATCCTATGTGAAACTCAACAGGCCATTCATTAGAGTTGGGGGTTTTATCTTTTTGAAAGGAGTGAACGACAAGTTGTAAATGTTTTCCCTCAGGGGTTCAATATATGGGTTTGATGTGCATGTGTGTGTGTGTGTGTGTGTGTGTGTGTGTGTGTGTGTGTGTGTGTGTGTGTGTGTGTGTGTGTGTTTGTCATTTAATTTATGCTTAAATCTATCTTCTATTTCCTAGTTGGTTTAGCGTGAGTCTTTATATTCTCTACAAATTCAAATACAACATATAAAGTGATTCATGTCAATGCAAAAGCACTACATAGATAACATTAAGTATCCTCTTCAAACTTCACACTAGCACATAAAGTTATACGATTTTCCAAGTTTAGATATGGGACATTCATTATTAACCCCTATTAGGTGTGCTAGTACCCAAGATAAAGAGTATTTCCAAAGAAACCCATGAAGGAGTGTGTGTAATGGAATATGGTATGATTTTGGGTTTACTTCATGGGTGGTGGCATAGTCATGCAAGGTTATGTATGATAGCGATCCTCATGAGCGCCTTTGTATGAGGGAGTGCTTTGTTAATGAGCTACCCTTTCCTCGCCACTATGTCTTTCCAAACCCTTGTTTTCCTTTTTCTTTATTCATTCAACCTTTTTTTTTCTTTTGAATTCCATTCATTAGTCCTTTTGTTAGGTATCCATTCATTGCATAGGACTTAGATGATGGCCTCTTAGCGAGGGGGTAGAGCTCATGCTTCTCATTCTTAATTGGTTTTCTAACTTTGCTTTTCTTTCTCTTTGCTTTTCTTTGCATTTTTAGTTATATCATCTGATCTTTCTATCTTATTTATTATTATTATTTTATATCAAGTTGCATCAACCTCAAGCATTCTAGCTCCTTCTTCTCATGGAATTATGAGGAATTAACCTTTATAGGTGACATGTGATGACCAACCTAAAAAATAGGATAACTGAGAGGGAAGATATGGAGTGTGTTATGTATGGAATGGGATATGGACACATTACCCATATCAAGGACCCCAGTAGTACAAATTTTCCCAGGAGTGACAACACTTGACTAAGAGATGATGATACCACCAATGTGAAACAAGAAAAAATTTGTAAATTCAAACCATCATGATACATAATCAAATTCCACCCATGATCACCATTTTCATTCCCAAAACATTGAACATTATCACTCGATATGAAGTAACAGATGAGGATACCCCATGTGTGTCATGCACCATATCATCTTATGTGAGTGAGATGAGAATACAATGGCAGGCATCTATGGGCAAATATTTGTGGAGAATTTGGAATGTCATCATCAAAACTAATATCAATAATGTGGATCGTGGAGAAAAAATATCCTCTAGTTACCCCTAGGTGAGAGGGAGTAAGAGCTTCCAACACTTATATTTGGTTTGACCATTGATATTACAATGGTTACAATGGTTGTTCAAATCATTGCACTGATGTGAAATGGTTGGTGTCTTCTTGTTCTTTCCTTTCCACTTCTTATTCCCCTCCTTGGAAGCATATTGGTGGTATTTTTGTTTGAAACCACTTAGTTTTCATTTCATATTTTATATATTATCCAAGTACTTTGCTTTCACATAGGCCTCATCAATTGTCCTAGGTTTGAAGAGTATCACTTTCTTCAGTAAATGATTGCGTAGAACCCCTGGATACTTGACGGAGTACATCAGTACATCTGGGTTCTTGGGAGATATACCCAACACAATCACATTTTTTTTAACTTGGTGGTGTACTCTTGCACACTCTACCCTTGTATATGCCTAAAGTGAAGCTAACTAATCCACTAGTCCAAAGGAAATTTTAAGAACCCCCGCTAAATTTATATGTATAATAAATGATTGAAACCACATGATACATAGGAAAATTTGAAGGCTATTTTGTCAATAATGTAATATGTATATATAATGTTTTGGTGAATATTTTACCGAATTATATAATCTTGTAAAATCTTGGTGGATATTTCACCAAATTATAAAATCTTGGCAAATCTTTCACTAAATTATAAAACATTGTGAAGTTTTGGTGAATTGTTTTATAAAGTATAAAACCATATATATAATAGGAAAATATATTCATTAAACTATAATATATTGATTTTACATGTTCAGGAAAAGAAACATAATTTGTTACTCCTCTAAATAATGTTTCAAGCATTAGGGGTTGTGTTTGTCAAGGTTCTTACTACACACTTGTAATGTCCCCTTCCAATTGATTAGGACAGAGGATGACTTCGTAACCTATACGAATCTCGCAGGTTATAGTCAACAAGGAAAAGGGAGTCATTAAGGTTTATTCAGTGTCACTAGGTTAAAAAGATGGAAAATATTAAAGTGACATTAAATAAAAATAAACAATTTTGTTTAAATAAAATTAGAGGGAAAATGAAGTGAGGGTTCGATTTAGTCAAAAAAGGGAATCATACAGAAGGCTCGAAGGAAGGAAAAATAGAGGGGTGACCCTTCACCTTGGCATTATTATTTGATCTCTCATTTTCGAGTGCTCTTGGAGCCATTGTTTAGTTAAGGTTTAGCAAAACCCTTGTTGATGTTTTGGTAGTTGCAGGAGGTATTTTCCTCCTGGACAAATTTTCTTAGAGAATAAGAAGATTTCAAGAAGTCAAGGATGACCATTGAACAATTGACCAACACCCCAGAAAATCATAAAGTAAAATAGAAGACCACATAAGAGAAGTCGTCCCACAGGAAATAATAATAAAGTGGAAATATAGTTTCCAGAAAGAGAATTCGGCCCACAAAAATAATAAAGTAAATTTGAAGACCCGGAATCAGAACTTGACCCCAGACAGACACCCATATTAGTATAAATACAAGTTTGGTTCAGTTCATTTGTACAGTTAGACAGCTCTCTTTATGAATTGTGCAGTAGGAAGTTGCAGTAGTTTCATTATTTATGGTCTTTGGTTCTCTTGGAGAGTGCGCCCCACATGGGGAAGGATATTCTTGGTGGCTCTTGGTGATTTCTCTTGTGCGCTAACTCTGGAGGAGTTGCACTAAGGTTGTGTGGTATTTCTCAGTTTCAGTTGCAGTTACGGTTGCATTTTCTTTTACCAGTTTCCAGTTGTGCTAGCTATGTGGTGAGCTATCTTACTCTAGTGATGCGCCTATCTTGCACCAGTTCTGTGGTGTTGCTCAATTGTCTACCCTCGTTATGGTATGACAATAAGAAGAGATAAGTATATGTTATCAGGGTTTCTTCATTTTTGGTTTTCTCTTGTGATTAGAGCGTGTTCATGGTTGTATTGGAAAGATTCTCTCTAAGAAAAGTTGGTTGGGTTTTTCCTCGAGTTTGGGGTTTTCTGGGGATAAATCTTTGTGTATTCTTGTGCTTGTTTATTTGCTACTTATATATTTTTAGTATATGCTTATTAAATGTTAAAAGAAGATAAAAAGGCTATGGTAAATCTAATGTTAACAAAACTAATGAAAATCTAACATGGTATTAGACCAGGTTTCCTTCAAAACAGTCTAACAGTTGGAAGGAAGATCGTGAGATTTGTCGTTGCAGTTTTCCACTACACAAACCTAAACTTGTCAAGCTAGTTGAGAACTTATTATAAAGTTGTCAGGACAAATTCCATCATAGATCAGCTCGCCTTTCCATAACACACTTGCTACATCTCTTAGATTGACTTTTTGTCAAAATTGAATTTTTAGGGTTTTGGGCTTGTTGACATTTTCCTGGACATTGAACTTTCTCATTCTGATTTCTAAACTTTTTCTTCTTATTGATATAATTTCTCAGATTAGAATACAAAGATGGATGGTGCGCTTGTATATAATATGAGGGTGTTTGCAGGAGACATACACTTGACAAAAATGACATTTATCCAAACAATGATAATAGATCCAAAGGGATCTTAGATTTAGTGCACTCAGAGGAATCCCAAGAGTTGGAGGCAACAATGATGATGTCTCCTACAGTATAGAACAAATCAAATGGGACAAGCAACAACTAGAATCCAGGTTTGCATATCAGGTTTGATATTTCATATTGTTGCAGCCTAAGTAAGTGTTGTAACTAGGATAGTAGTCTTTAGAATTCTATTACTATTATTGCTATCAAATGTTTAGTGACACTTGAATATTGTTATTACAATGATCATCATGTACTAATGATGCACTTGTTTACAAAATGAAATTGATCTCTTCTAGGAGATGTTCTTGGTTGTTGACTTTGTCTTAGATAGGTTATCTTGTAAATTCCATGGAGGTTACCATGGAGATGTTGTTGTTCTTATTTCTTGTTCCGGGTAGGTTACTATGGAGGAATGATTGGTCACAACACTAGAAGAGTGTTGAACAAGTGTTGTTATTATTCCTTGTTATTGTATATTTTTTTGGCTCTTGTCTCAGGCAGGTCATAGGTGATAGCTCTGAGAAGGAGCTACTGTGATGATTTTTCTCATTCTTATTTTTATTATTGTTCTTATCATAAGAATATTGTTCGTGTCAGCTATTTTCCCTTGTTGTTCTTGTTGTTCCAGGAAGGTCACAAGTGATAGCTATGAGAGGGAGCTATAATGATGGTTGCAGAATGAAACATATTAGATGGTCTCTATTTTGAGACATGGAGCAGGTTATCCATACAAGAAGTTGTAAAGATGACAATATACATCCATGTACCGAAAAAGAAGAGGATTAAGTCATAACCTTCTGGAAAGAAGGGTACTTTTGTGGGATACAAAGTATC
>CBVK0101197000.1:0-12551 GCA_900067695.1 Picea abies | reverse complement strand
CTAGCTCTGATACCACTTGATCCGAAAAGATCTTTTAAAGACTATGGTTAAGTTTTTAAAGCATGAGTTCATTAACCATTTAGGAATTTTAAGAAAAAGAAAGAATTAATGATATAACATGGCAGCCATAATAAGATATGAATATCTGAAACTAATCACAAGAATCATCAAACCATAACAACAACGTTGTTAACGGAGTTTGGCAATATCGCCTACATCTTCGAGCCTTTGTCTCAGTGGGTGAGGATTTCTTATTTATCTTAAAAGATTCAAAGGTACATCAGAAAAGCATCAAATGGATTACAAACTAGTATGGTTGTGTTCTTCTAGACCTCAATAACCCAACACAACTGACGACACTGAAAATGGTTGAGCGAAGCTCCTGGAAATGGCCCGCAAAGTTGCTCTTCTCAATGGCTTCCCTGCATAAAAATAGCTTTGACTGTCAAATTCCTTAGCATTTATCCTTCTCTTCACCTGTACAAGGTTGCCACAAACCTCTGGCTTATATAGGTTTGAAGTTGTCAACAACTTCCCAACTTCCTCCCACGATCTGGCCTCAAAACGGGCTCTAGATCTCCCAAAAATGACCAAAATCCATCAAAAACAAGCTTAAAATCAAAAATATATATTATATAGTTTTAAAACCCAAAATTGGGAAAATTTTGGGCACAACCCCCAAATTTCAGGCCCCTAGTCCTATGGTGTTATTCCATGTATCCTTGGGCTTGCATGCTCCTAGTCCTTAGCCCCCTAAACTCCATCCCTTGGTCGTTGTCTTGGCCATATGGCCTACCCTTAAGCCCCCACACGTCTGTAGTTGGTTAAGCCCCTAGGTCCTCAACCCCTGGTCGATGAGGGCTGGCCCCCACTGACTGAGGCCTATCCCAAACTCTGTGCCACTGCTAACTCAAAAGGGAAATGGGCCAAGTGGTTTAACAAGTACCACCATATCCCGAATGGTTCGCCCCCTTTCATGAAACCGTGGTTTAACAAGTACCACCATGGCACCCAAGGAGGTCATAGGTTCGAAACTCCGGGAGCCCAAAAAAACAATTTTGAACTATTTTTCATTGGAAAAATATAGGGTGCCATGTGGCACCCTCTAATTGGACCATTTGTCACCCAATTGGACCATTTGTCACCCTCGGATTGGTCCATACCAGCATAGTCAGCGACACAGTCAGCCTGCCACGTCACCTCCGTACAGCCCCGTCACCTGCCCAGTCACCTGCCATGTCATATGTCGTACATCCATGTGTCGTGCCACGTCACATCCATACATCCCGATCATCCTACCATGTCAGCATCCATATGGCCCAGTTGTCATCCGTACTACCACGTGTCATCCTGTCATTGGGCCACGTCATTGTACAGACTACCACGTCTCATCCATACAGTGACATGTGTAAAATCCGTAAAGGGCCAACTCAACCCGAAAATACCAAATACGAGTGACACGTGTCACCTCCTGGTGATGCCATGTCAACATGATGATGTCATCATGACATCATGATGATGTCATCTGTCGTACTACTGACGTCAGCGTTGACTTTGACCTAGTTGACTTTTTACCTATTTGGGAATTTGATCAAAACGTGATAACTTTCGCATATGGTGTCTATTTGAGGAAAACATTATATGGACAGAATCAACATGACAAGACAGACATAATGGCACTAGTTTTGTCTAATTCCAAGAACTTTTATTTTTAGGCCTTCCTGGACCCATTTTGGATCAGCATCACATGCATGTGTAACCCTTTACATTCTCTTGTTGGAACTTAGAATCCATCAACTTGAGCATTCAAACCTATATATCATTGAAATGTCTAGCTGTGTTGTTAAGAAAAACTTGACATCACTATTATATGTTCACATCTTCTTGTTTATGTCTCCTTTGTGAAGATCTCATCTTACTATGCATGTCTACCCATTGGTATCCATTCTCCAATTTACACTATTCACATGAAAATGTACTTGTCTCACATTCTTCACCCACCAAATGTTTTTGTTCCCATTGGATCTACAATGACAATGATATTTCCCATCACTAATCTCATGACAAGGCTACATAAGTACCTTCACATTATAGGCATCAAGTAAGTTTGGATCACCTCAATAAAATCAAATCCATAAGATGCAATGACAAAGACATGATGGTTTTAATGTGAGGAATGTGAAAGGTGACAACTTGAGAGATGAAACCAATATAATGTTTCCACTTGAATCAAGACCAGTAAGGTTGTATTCAAAATCACAAGGGGTTAAAAACATCTATGTTCAATCATTTCATGCATAAATTAAATCCCTCTAGCACATTCGGTTTTGAAGGCTTTTGTTCTGCATCATAAACCAAGTTTGAAACCTGTCACCACTAGGAGGAGACACATAAAAAAATCCAGCCATGATAAGGGTTTGCATGGCCCAAGCCAAGTGTGATACCTAGGTGATTTTGATGGCTTAGATGCCCCTAGGTCATGGTTTATCAACCACATGCTAGTCTCATAGTTCATGGACATGATAACAAAAAAAAAAATCATTTCATGCATCAACTCATAATCATCAACCAATCATAAAGGGAACAAAGTCATACATAAGGGAAGATTCCACTATTGAGACTCATTTTAAAAATTCATGGGGGTCCCCAAGTTTAGAGACTTAGGTCTAGTTGAAGTCTCAGCAACTGATCAGGAGAAAAGGTTTTGAATTGAGTTATTCCTATGAGGCCATCAGTGTTGAAAACTCTTACTCCAACACCTAGGTACTTTGTTATCTACTGATTCCTTACTGCAAATTAGATTAATGACTCACAAAAAAAAATACATTGTTGAAATATTCAATTCAAATAAATCTAGCAGAAGCAAAACTAGAAAGCAAAAATCTCATGCACAATACACAAATATATTTTTCCCACCAACTAAGCTTATCATTCAAATAAATTCAAAGATTACAAGAGCTTCCTTACTGGGAAAATGACCCAAATAGAAAAGAGACAAAGTACATCAAAAACCCGACTGGCTTGATCTGTTGTAAAACTTGTTGTACGATCCTTTATGGCAACAACGTGAATGTTGCATTGATAGTCATGTTGTCCTGTACTATCAATGCGTCTATTAAAATGAAACTCATGTTTACTTTGCGACTGCTCTAGAAAACCTGCACTATTCCATGATGCTTGATCCTTCTATTGTATAGTTTTTATCTCTCTTCCTCTAGCCTAGATCTCTATATGAAAGTCCTTCTCCACCTATCCAAGATTTCCTTGAATCAAAGTCCTTCATGATCCAACTCTCTCCATCTCAAATCAATAACTCACGATCAATCTGACAAAGTAAAATGTATCATGTGTCTTCTTCCTTCACCCTAGCCTTGCTTTTATAATAATGAGTTATGACTTAACCCTAATCGCCAAAGTGATTTACGACTGAGATTGCTTCTCACCTCACTTAATATCAATGGATATTGCTTAATTCAATAATGTTGAATAAATCATTTCCTTAAATAAAACTCAATTTACTAATTAAAATCACTTTTCTTTAACAATTCCTTTAATTAAATTAAATTCAAGGATAGAAGGATTTGGATGATTTCTACACGTCTAGAAACATAGCATGTGCGAAAATACCTATCCGATGCTACCATGCATCAACAATCAATTACAAGAGATTCCCCTAGTATTGAACATGGATCAATGGGTGAAGATCTTTGAAGGTTCAGGTGAATGGGGTATGATGGTATACAAGTATCATATTTGACAATAAATAAATCAAGCTCTTGGGCCCTAACATATCATCCTCATCATTTTGGGGATTCTATAAGGTAGCTTTCATTAGAGATTTTAGGAATAAGGGACTTCAGGAACCAATCTAACAAAATCTTGGCATCCAAGGGAGCTTACACAAACTCCTTATACATGTCACTCATGAGCATGATCAATGATGTGGGTAGAATTCCTATCCTTATAGTTAATCATGAGTTCTATCCCAGTCTCGTGTATAACAAGGAATTGGAAGTGTTTCAAAAATTATGTAGCTAAAGGAATGAAGGTAGTGTAAGTACATCTAGGAAAGTCAGTGTACCATGTAGCTACCACAACAATTAGGATACAATGGAAAAATATAATCCTAACACTATTAGTGTAATTTTATTTGAAGAGCATCACAAGTGAGATGTCATTACACGACTTGAAGTTTCTTCTCCAAGTCTACCTTTGAACTTAGGTATGTTTAAGGGTAATTTACTAGGCATAGTGTTGCAAGTCACATCATGAATAATGGGGTCATTTATTAACTGTGGTAAATTTGGAAGGTTCAAACTAGCTATAAAAGGTGACATTATAGGTTGAACTCCAATCAATGGGAGAAGAGGTGGAGGGGAACCTAATTCCCTCTAGAAGAATTTCCACCTAAATAGCCACCACTAATGTTATCCATGCTAGATGATGGTAAAGTGATATTAGGTTCTGATCCACACTATATGGCTAGGTGGGCCAAAGTTACCACCTTGGTAAGTTGTCTGACACTGATAGTCACAAAAATTTGGGTATCGAGTAATATTTCATTGCTAGGTAGGAATTTCTTAAGTTCACCATATGAAAGTGAGAGGAAAATGTAGAAATACCCCACTTCACATAGTTTCCTCTCTTAGAAGACCCCTTTGTAAAAATTATGGGCATCTTCTTAGTTTCACACATATGTTATAGAGGAATTACTTAATTAATCAACTCTAAGTTCCAATAATAACAATGTCATGAATTTAGCACTATTGATATTCAAGATTATTATTTTTTTTTGTTTGTTAATTTGTGTGGGACCTGTTGGCTACGCAATTAACCTATGGCTTGAGACACCACGACTCAAGGGCATCTAAGCAGTCAAAATCACCCGGGGATCGCACCTGGCCTGAGCCACACCNAACATGGTTGGATTTTTGTCCCCGCAGGTTTCGAACCGGTGACTTTAACAAAGTGGCTTAACAACACACTCTGTCACCGACTGTCCTACACCTCGAAGATGATATCCAAGATTATTAATCGAGTACAAGGAGGTGATTTTATAGGAATAGG
Organism: Picea abies; assembly: GCA_900067695.1. Lineage (NCBI taxonomy): Eukaryota > Viridiplantae > Streptophyta > Pinopsida > Pinales > Pinaceae > Picea > Picea abies. The sequence continues at coordinate 7,484 of CBVK0101197000.1, read as the reverse complement.
GCCCCTCCTAGGGTTTTTACATTGATATTTAGTCCAATGACCTAGTAAAACCCACAAAATATGTGCCATTGATGCACCACCTATGATCAAATATGATTGTGTCAAATATTTTGTGCTCCTTATCAAGTTTGACTTCAACAACAAGGATCACATAGGTTTGAACATGTTGTAGGCACAATCACACTACTTTTTAGGGGAATTATGCATGATTATACTCAATTGGGAAATTTCAATACTTATCTAAATCTCTAAGACAAATCAAGGTCCATCATGTCAAAAGGACCAGTAGTGAATGCATTCTAGATAGAACATTGTTTCGTACATGCATGCCAAAGTCCTTGTGTTAACAAGATCCTTCTTTGAAGCATTGAAAGACATAATATTAGTCTTTTGATAAGGTTAAATCATTGTCCCTGAAGTCATATAAATTACTAAGAGCATCCAACTGAATTTATATATCTTCAATGTTTTTATGCGTGAAAAATTTCGTTTATCAACAATAGGGGTTACCCCTAGTGAGAAGTCCCAATTAGACCTCACACCATTTGAGATAGGGAACCCATCCAGATTTTGTCCCGGTATCCATTTATGGATTGGGATTTACTGGTTATGGCCTGGTCCATCGGTGATGATTTATAAGTTAAGGAACGAAATGCAACTAATATAAGATGCATGCATCTAGATGGGAAATGTAACCAGAAATTAAGCATAGAACCATACGTGCTCCTTTCAATGTCCCAGGAAATATTTCACATAGAGAAAATACAAGAATATGAATAAATAACTCAAACCTATAATATTCTAGGATTTAAATAATCATTTACAGTCCTATGCCCACAAATTCAAGAAAATACTCCCTGAAGAACGGAAATAAGAATGAAACAAACATACATAAGAATATTCTATAATATGAAGTACATTCTTACACAAACCAAGTGTTGAAAAAAAGGAAGCAAAATAGTCCACGACACGTGCAACACAAGAATCAGAGTTCTCCATAAAATAGCTTGGCTAACAAGCTTCTTCTCATTAAACATTTCAACAATAGTACATGACATATCAAAGATCCAAAATCCCTAACTTTGAATGCAATCCCTTTATTTATTGAGATTCACCTTGACTCTTGGCCTTCCCTAACTTTGAATGCAATCCCTTTATTTATTGAGATTCACCTCGACTCTTGGAATTCAACCTTCCCAACTCTTGACCTTCCACCTTCATGACTCTTTGCCTTCCACCTTCCCAAATATTGACCTTCGGCCTTCATGACTCTTGACCTTCCCTTTACAATTTTTTTTCCTTATCCTCTAATACATCATGAGGGAATAATGACATAGAAATTTTCATGATTTAATATATCAGACATTATATGCATTTACATTTAGAATTTTGTCTTTTAGTGCTCATGGGCCATCATGGATTTTGGCCCTAGTTCTTCTCATACAATGTGATGAATAATTTGAACATTAGGGGTCTCTCCTCCCTCTATTCCTAGGAACTTGCATACCATGAGGATTTAATTTCATATTCTATCATTTGGGCTTGATTCTCTTTTTTGATGGCTACTCCTATGTTGGTGTATCATCCTTTGTTGTAGATTTCATTTACAAATATGTCACCATGTCTCTATATCCTAATCCTTTACACACTATTTATTTGTATTTCTAAATGTGATCGTTGTCCAGTTGTTACCTGGGTGCCATTCAACACCAAATACATGAGTTTCCCATGTATACCATTTCAAAATATAAATTAAAATATATTTAACCATGGATAAATTAATCAAAAATTGAGTGAGAAGTTATGATCTACTTTCTTGAGTTTGATATCTGGTCCTTTTAATGGTTGTTTCATGGACATCCCCATTGCGATGATGTGTTATTGAATTTTGTGTTGATGACAATAAGCCAGTATGAAAAATAAAAATATATATGTAGAATGAATCGCTTGAAATCTATAACTAGTAAGTTGTATGTCTTGGTGATGCCTTTCCAACAGTATAAAGAACATGTAAAACGGGTATCAGAGTAAAAAATTATGGCTAAAATACGAAATGGAATTTTACGAGACCTATCACTATATCAGAGGTTCAAGCTATTTTTTTGTTAGTGTATCGGCACTAGAATAAGGATCAACTCTAGTATGTCACTGTCAAAAGAAGGATTGATAATTGGTATTTGGGTGCCTAAAAAAATTTTGAGCTCTGGTATGTTGACACCAAAATAAAGATTGAGCTTCGGCATATTGGCGCCGAAAGAAAGAATGAGCTCTGACGTCTAAAGGAAGGAAAGGAAATTAATTAATTAAAAAAACTAAGTTTTGGACCCCTTTTCCGTATCAGTGAACATGAGATGATGTTGGAATACTGAGAGGGGAGGTTGAATCAGTATTACCCTTTTACAATAATTAGCATTTTTTATTTTTTTTATTTTTTGTTAATTACCACAATAGATCAACAATGCACTTCTTTGTAAAATCAATTATACAAATATAATTAATAGTAATTACAAGGATTTTTATGAAGAATAGTGAAGGACACCAATCCTTTTTAAAGCACCAAATCTAGAAGACACCAAACCCCTTTTTGAGGGCACCAACCCTAAGAAGCACCAACTCCCTTTTCCTTAGAGAACCAACCCTAGGAAGAACCAACTCCCTTATCTTTAGGGCACCAACCCTAGGAATCACCAGCTCCCTTAAATTTAGGGAACCAACCCCAGGAAATACCAACTCCCTTATTTACACTTTACTTAGTAAAGGATATGAATCCTTTCGTGATCCTCCCTTCCACCCTCACTTCATAAGAATCATCAGTTCTTCTTCTTGGACTCTGTTGTTATTTTGATCTTTTGATCTAGACCACAAAGACACTTTCTTCTCACCATTATTTCTTGTTTACATTTCTTCGAAGTAGATCGGACGATTAATATTCTCTCTTCCATAGATGAATGATCCACACTTGTCCATAGGTCTCAAAAAAATCGACGGCCATGAATTGATCTGTCATTGAGTGGACGATTCTCATTCACTTATCAAAAGGATTTATCCAATGGTTGTCATGTTTTTTGAAGCTGAATCAATGGTCTGGATTTGATCCTTAATTATCCTTCCATCGTTTAATCCAACAGATGTGACTTAATCAAAGTTTGATATGGACGACAACTAGTTACTTCGAGACTTCGGGACTTCGGAGGTTCGAAGGTCTAGGTAATTGTTGCTCCAATTTCCACTGGAGATTGTCAGCACCGAAGTGGTCAAGATGGGAGATCTTACGTCACGTTTTGATCTAATGGTCATTATTCATCCTATAATATTTTATATCAATGGTAATCATTGAATTAGGTCTTTGACGCTTCGGGTAGTTGATGGTTTCCCCCGAATGAATAACTCCTGGAGTGACGTAACTTGCTGACATCATTGTTGACTTGGCACTAGTCAAGTGGCTACTACATGTCACCTAGATTCATAACTTATGTAACCTAAATTTCCAACTAGACCAAGAAATTTATCACCATCGGATTGTGCCACATTTCCTTGCTGACGTGGTCTGCTGACATGGATTTCCTGGCGTGGCAAATGTCCTCCTACTAGATCTAATGATTGTGATCAGTTCTAGATCAACAGTCTAGATTTATTTCATCCTTCGAGACTTTGGGTTGTCCATTCCCAATTCTCAATTCTCCCGAAGTGAGATTCCCCAAGTAAAACTCAATCAACTTGACTTCATATAACAGTCCATCTTTAACGCAAAAATCCTAACATGATCAAATGGTTGTCAATAGTTCGACTATTTCAGGATCTTGTGAATTCTTTATCAACGGCTATGATCAGTTCATTTCGGCCTTTTACACTTTAGGTTATATGATCCCATTTCCCAAATCTTTCGAAATGAGATTCATCGATTAAACCTAGAGAATCTTAATGACATCTAATGATCCATATTTTTCGTGAAATGTTGAATATGATCCAACGATTGTCAGGATTTCAGATATTTTGGGATCTCATGAATATTTGATCCAATGGTTATGATCAGCTCTTGGATGAATGGTCCAGATTTATTTATTTGTTCCCAATTCCCAATTTTCCTGAAGTGGGATTCCCCAATTAAACCTTGTCTTCATCTAATGGTCGAGAATGCTCACGTAGTAGATCAACGATCAGGGATGATTTCAAAACTGAAACTTGCACGATCGTTAACTTCAAACCTTGCACCCCACAATGGTTCTCCATCATTGATCTTCCCTTACTGAGATCCGATGGTCAAGACTCAATCAAATGTATAGCCTAAGCCTCCTCTGTAACTCCCAGATTTGGCGGTCTTGGTTTGTTCCGAAATCTACATCAGTGGACATGATTCTTCCTCGACTCTTTTGTAGTTTTACTGTGGGGATTTCAATCCTTATCACATTTCTTCTATGTGCTTTTCCTTATGAGATTTTTGGTAGATTATTCTATATTTTTATTATAACAACTCATTATCATTGCAATGTGCTTTCCCTTCTGATATTTTTGGTAAATTTCCCTAAATTTTGTTTATAACAACTCATCATCATTGCAATGTGCTTTCCCTTCTGAGATTTTTGGTTTTGTAATTGGATTCTAACTGATTGATATCATTTATCTATTGATAATTCAATCTCGATGGTGTTTCTACATTGTACTGATCTCCTGAAATCTAATGTGATGCCTCTCTTGAGATTTAGGTAGATTCCTCTACATTTTGTTCATAAAAACTCATCATCACATCATACTGACATTGGTTGTTGAAATCAATGACAACACATCAATGAAAATATGTCCAACAATATCCCCCTTTGTCATTGAGTGAAACACAATAACTTCATACACAAACTCCCCATGCGATGATGCTTCTCTAATCTAAAGTTACTCTCTCCCTTTGACATCAATGGAAAAGGGTTGCTTCCCCTATGATTAATCTTTGTATGTCTGTATGTTGCTGACGAAAATCTGAATTTGGGTAACTCCCCCTGCAATCATGCTCTTCCTGCCATAACTAAATGACTCCCCCTATCAATCTTCTCTCTCTACCTCTGACTGTTCTCCCCCTTTGTTTCTAAATGGGTGGTTCTTCCTGACAAGATCTCTCCCCCTGTCATCTCTACATGATGTCATGTATACCACTATATACAACATACTAACTTCCATTTAGGGTTTNNNATGATCATATCACATGACTTTACTGAGAGAATACATAACCTGCATTGTTCCTGGGTAGATGAAGATCTGCAACAAACTATGTCAAAACCTGCATAGAGTTATATCATCAAACCATGATGCTTTCGATGATCCTAGTTATCTATTCATTTTTTTGTTCTTGAATACTCATTGGAGTATCAATAGGAACAATTTTTGAGTCTTCCCTAATTTCTCCTTCACTTATTTGTTTCTAATTTTTTTTCTTTGAGGAGTTCCAATGGATCATTAAAATAGCATTGGAAAACTTTTGAGATCATCATCACTCAATTCTTCTGGTTGTTCTACTATTGAGTATTCATCATCATCATCACTATTTTGTGCACCAAAAGCTTCTTTATCCTTGTTTTGAGAATTTTCCCTTTTTATTTTCCATTTGTTGGGTAATGGATAATCTACTTGTATGACATCATCAAGTTCTAGAATTGTGTCAGATTTTTCTTTAGGAGTTTTCTTGTCTTGAGCTTGATCTACTTTATATGCATATCTTTTATTATTATATTCCTTATTAGAAGTCTTACCCACCAATCTCTTATTATTAACTTCATCAATCTCAGGAGCAATATATTCATTATCTTTCTTGCTTGGTACTTTAGATTTACTTTTTCATATCTTCTTATTATGTTTGTTAGGGTTTCATATCTTTAAGGATTGCATTGGTAATCTACACTCTCTAGTTTTGTGACCATAGTTGTTGTATTTTTGACATTCAATATTGAAGTTTTGCAAAGGAGCAAATGAGTTTTAGTTTCTTTTCTTTGTATTGTCCCTATTGTTCTTATATATTTGGACATTTATGTTATTGTAGTGTCTGTAAGATTTGCAGTGTACTGCATTATGAAAAAAATTATTGCAAGAGTAACAGTATCCAATAAATAGATATTTATTAGGGGGATTCCTTCTGGTGACTGTATTATTCCTGTCATTTTTTAATTTAGTAGGGAATGTTGATTTTTGTTTATGTGAAACAGTTTTCAATGGTATCATCTTTGTTTTATTATCTTCTCTTCTTAAGGAGCCCTTTAGAGCATCTACGTAACTGATTGGTGTTTTGACAGGTCCTTGTGATGTAGAAGTTGAGTCTTGGGTGGATCCCAAACCAGTCTTGTTGTTTGGTGACCTCTGACTACTGAGAATTTTATCCAATATCTTTGAACTATTTCCAAATTTTGATCCCTTCTTTTCTTTCTCAAGCTCACTTTTTAGCAACTTAATCTCAGCTTCTAGTTTCTCACATACTTGTTTTTTATCACTAAGTTGTTTTAAAATGACTTATTCAATTTTATTAGCTTCTAGGAATTGGGATTTTAAATCACTGATGATCTTCTCTGATTTTTTCATAGTTCTTAATGCATCTATTTCTTTTGATTGATGTGATTCTTCAAATTCTTGAAGGTGTGCCCTAAGTAGCTTGCTCTTCTTAGTTCCTCCAGAGCACTAATCAGTTCTGCTTCTAGGTTCACTTCTCCTTCAAATTCAGAATTTTCTTCTACATAATTACTTTGAGTATTCATTCCCATAGATAGAAGCTCTCAATTCTCATATTCACTCATGTCTGAAGAATTGATGTCTTCTTTAGAGTAGAAGTTTTTCTTTTTCTTATAAAATTTCTTCTTATAATGGTTTTTCTTGTTGTGAACTTCTTCATCATTTTCCTCCAGCTTGGGATAGGGGCTTTTGTTAGCAAAGTGTCCAATTCTTCCACAGTTGAAGCATTTGAAGGGTAACTTTCCTTTATATTTTCCATATTCTTTTTGGAGTTTCTTTATAAAGTTGGCCTCTTCTATATCGAATATGTCTGACTAATCTTCATGAGACATATGTTCATGTTTCTTCTTTGCTTTAGATTCTTTAAAGGTTGTTTCATCTTTTGTTTCTTTATCATTCTTTGTTCTCATTTCATATGTTGTAAAAATTCCATGAAGTTGATCATCTGTGAGTGTGTCAAGATCAGACCTATCTTCAATTATAGAAATATTGATATCATATCTCATAGGTAATGACCTTAGTATCTTTTTCACAATAGGTTTATCTGTAAATTCGTCTCCTGCGGCTCTGATTGAATTAACCACTTCATCTACCCTATGAAAGTATTCATCAATGTTCTCTTCTTCTTTCATTTTCATATTTTCAAACTGAGTTCTATAGGATTGTAGTTTGGCTTCTCTAACTTTGCTATCTCCTTCATATACAACCTCCAATTTGTCCCATATTTCTTTGGCTGACTTACAATGCATAACCTTCACACATATAGAATTTTTCAACCCTCC
>CBVK0101196985.1:0-18461 GCA_900067695.1 Picea abies | reverse complement strand
AACATGCCAAAGAAGAATGCAGATGGAGTACCTGAAACCTTCAAAAGTTTTATTCAAAAATCCAAGTTTGAAAGAGAGAAGGAGAGATGTTAAAACTATTGAACTCGATGACACCCTTGATCACTACATTTGGAATGGGATTGACATTATTCAGTATAATGTGATATTAGCTGATTGTGAACAAATTGCAAATATTTTTTCTAAAAAAGAATAGTCCCTAGTTATTGTGGATATCCCTCATGGTTATAATATCCAAAACATTGGATACTATCCTTGAACTTATACTTACGAAGCTTTCAATAAAGTGGTTATGGGATTTATGGAAGTCACAACATCACAATTTTGGAGATTTATGTTTTTTCATTCAAACTCACAACAAGGATTAGTACAATCAACTTCAAGGGAAAATAAAAGACAAGGATGCAATTTATTTGGTAATATATTGAAAGTGTATGTTTAGCAATTAAGATTAGAATTTTTTTTTATTAATTCAAAAGTTAATTAAATTTCCACTTATTCATGTTATAGGCACCAACCTAATATTCAGATCTCCAATAAAAAACAATTTAAATGTGATTTTCAAAGTATACATCTTCCAAACTGGACAAAAGATGATTCTTATAATTGTATTCTTGTCAATGTAAAGAATGAATGGAATCATAGTAGTTTATTGGTTCACAATGCTATTGTTAGAAATCTAACATATGAGAAAAATGATTTGAAAGGATAGATGGTTAACATTTATAAAAAAACACAAGAATTAATTAACTATCTTATAGATACATTTTCAAATTAAGGATATTTTGTTTTGGATTTGTTCTCGAGTTCACGTAAGAATTATGATCTAACATTTTTTTTTTGTAAGTAAGATTATATAAAAATCCTTTCAAAACCAAAATTACAGCATCAATAATTTAACCAGACTGTAAAAACTGAATTTCCCCAAGGGGAAACCAATTCAACCAGCCTGATAAATCAAAAACTAGTATATCCATATACCAGTCATGTGATAACATCTAACCACAAGAGTAAAATCACCCCATTGGGGAAACCGATTTACTATTTTGTCTAAGATTGGCATAGTTTAAACCAGACAAAATAAACCTAAAAGTGATAAGTGGAAAAATAGAATCTAAACATCCAACTGACCATGCAAAGAGACACCTGTGCAAATCAATTTGTAGGCTTGTAGTGTGTCCACACGTCTTGGGAGATGGATTTAAGCTACATAGTCGTGTCTAGTGTTTCTTCCTCCTCCGGATTCCTTTGCGCAACTGGTTCTCAGATCAACCTTTCATTCCTTGATGCATTTGGTTCCACATCTAAAGGGTGTCACAATTCATGCAAGGTAGAAAGCAGTTGCAGGAATTGTGTCTCCTTTCCATCCAAGATTTCCAGGTGAAAATGCAGATCATCCAGATCCTTTCACAATTCAAACACCAGGCCTTGCAGAATTGCAAGGCCTTCTTGTATTTTTGTCCAGGAGGCACAGTCTGTGTAGGAGTGAGGTTGCGCCTATTTTTTTCCATGGCTGGTGTCGAAATATTCACTCAAAGATTGGGCACAAAAAGCTTGGGATGTGGATGAATGGAATAGCGAAGGTTCATGGGTCAAATTCACAGGAAAATTGGGAGGAACGACTAGAGCTGGCTGCGAAGAGGAGGCCAAGTCTGAAATTGGCCCTGGGTTGAAACCTAGAGAATTTCCCAAGAGATCAAACCATTCGATCTAGCATGCATAGAGAGGAGAATGGAGAAATACCATTGAGGATATGGATAGACCACATCGAGGATGTTGGGGAGGAGGGTGATGTACTATGGGAGGGTGCAGGCAGGGGACAAAGAGCCAAGTGTGGCTGATATGGTTTTCAAGCCGAGTTGTGTATGGATTTCCATCACTATCTTGACATGACTGAGGGGTGGTGAGGTCCAGCAAGCAAAGGAAGAAATTTAGGGAAGCCAAGTAGCAACAGGGGAGAGAACATACTATTGGAAATCGGTCGAAAGCGAATGAAGCTATGAGGATTCCTGGTGAGGTTCAGAGTGAAAATAACATTGGTGGAAGAGGACACACATGAGTAGAGTAAAGACTGAGCTATTGAATTGATCCATCGAGGGGACGAGAGTCCAGATCCAGGTGCATTAGGAGAAATGACGCTCTGGTTACAATGGCATCGAGTTAAATGCATGGTGCGGGAGGGAGGGGAGGGCATGCACTAGTCACATGGTGGGTGCCATGTTGGCTATCGCCTGCCCTTTCCATTTGACATCTAGACAACACTATCACCCCATCTGAGGAACTGTCGATGGCTAGAGACTTTTCCTTGAATCTCTGGAGAATGGGATGCGTCTAGTGGATGGAATCTTTGCAGAGGAGGTCCGGTCCCTCTAAGTCTGTTCCAATATTGGCTAGATTGTTTGCAACCTGATTCAACTTCCGTCTCACATGCGAGGGGATGAGATTCTGCGATTCCTTTCCTTCCAGAGTTTCCAAATGATGAAACCGAGGAGTAGCTACCATATGTAGTTTAATATGGGTAATTGGAAGGCCACATATCTCCACTCTTTGATGGTTGTGCTTATGCTTTCACGCTTACGATTTGAAGTGTGCATGATAGACGTTCATTGATCCCAAACTTGGGTGCTGAAGGGGAAACTGTTGAGCAGATGATTAATTGATTCTACTTCCTTCATGCACAACATGCAGATGGATGGCCCAATGAAACCCCTTTTCATGAGATTGTCCCAAGTGGGAATGCTACCATGTGCCACCAACCAAAGGAAGATATTGATTTTGGGACAATACTTAAGAGACCAAATTTTGTTCCAGACTTTCCCAAGGGGGGGAGGAGATTGAAAGTTTCCTTGACGACATAGGCTTCCTGGATAGTGAACGTGCCCCTTGAAGACTGACTCCATCACATAATGTCCTCTCTTGGAAGAATGGGGCTTCTCCTGGCGCTGGTCAGGTTGTACCAGAGTTGTAGATCCATGTGCGCTTCAATGTGAAGGTCCTCTCCTGTGGATATCCAGCATCACCAGGTGGCATCCAAAGGTTTGTCCTTCCAATAATCTTCCACTTTTGTCATTCCTTCTTGGGGATCGAAGGTGCAAAAGGTGTCAACCAAGTCCTCTTGCACTACAATAGGTAACTGTTGCCACGATTCATTCCAAAAGAAGGTTGTTTGACCATTAATATTCGATTATTCTTGGAAGCTGCCCAAATCAAGGATCTTGGGGTATCTTCGTTCCATTTGATGAGATTTCTTTCAGCTATGTGGGGTGTGTACTTCTTTCTCCATAGCATGGCCCAAAGATCTTGAGGTCTCTTCAGCCATCTCCACCAGATCTTAGCACTTAAGATTTTTTTCATGGTTCAAGGGTCTTTTATTCCTAGACCCCCTTAAGCCTTAGGTTTGCAAAGATTTTCCCAGTTGATCATCGCCAACTTTTTCCCTGTTTTGAACCCCTAGTAGATAAATTTCATTTGCATGGTTCTAATAGCATTGAGAATGAAGCTTGGAGCTGGAAGGGATTATGATCTAACATTTATGAATCATGCTTCAATCATACATTATTTTTAATTTATGTCTTTTTATAGTATTTAACTTAATTATTTATTTTGTATTTGGTGATTAGGTACAACATTAGTGTGCTTCTTGTAGAAATGAAGAAATTGCATAGCCATTGAAAGTGACCCAATACAATGTAGTTTTATTCAACAATGGATTAATGTTATTCCAAATCTTCGAGATGAAATGAAAGAAGTTGGCTTGAGGAAAGGATATTTTAGTGAATCAATGGTGGAAAAAATGTCAAAGGAACCTCAAGTACCATTAGGAGGATTGATTGGAAAAGATCACTTTGGAGAACTTGTGGATATCAAAAACTCTATGGAAGATCAAAATAACACAATGGAAGAAAAAAATGATGTTGAAGAAGATGATAATGTGTCTGTTGAGAATGATGAATTTGAAATATATGATATTTTTTATTAGTTTTAATATTCCCTTGAAGACATTGCTCAATTTTTCAAATTTTCAATGAGCTATAACTATAATGTTTTGAATTTCATATTTTAAAATAAGAATCAATATGTATCTATTGTTGTTTTAAGATGAATCTTTTTTATTGTTTTCTTTTTACTTTTATTTGTATTTGAATCACTATAATAGGGAAAACGTTATTAAATGTTGTCATTTTTTACTTCAAATGTTTACAAATATGGAAAAAAATGTTTTTTTTTTTATAAAATTTTCCTTTTTTTGGTTCAATTATGTCCTTAAAAATGCTTTATTTGACATGTTATTTTAAATGAATAGGTACCAAAATGTATAGGTTTTTTTACTATATTTGTTTGTACAATGTATATTTTTTGCTAAATATTAAAAAATAATGTTATTTAACTACAATTATTTTTCTATGTATTGAAGTAAAGGTGAACAATGTGTTAAAAATGATGCTTTCCACTATATTTTAAAAGCATGGAACAATACATTAATTAAGGAGAAACAATTATATGAAAAATCTTAATTTCAAAAAAGTAAATGGTCAAAAATATTTTTTAAGATTGAAAGAAACATGGAAAAATGATTAAAAACAGAGTTGAAAAAAAAAATGAAAAAAGATGAAAAATAAGCGTTTAAAAAATTAATTTGGAAACATTGTGGATTGGAAAATTTAAGATATCAAAAAATCACCTAAAAGGGGAGGGGGATGCTGATAGCACCATTTTTAAAAATGGAGTAAAAAATGTGACCCCCGCCCCCCCCAAACGAGAACTCTATAGATTTCTTGTTAAGTTGGGAACTATGTTTTCAAGAAAAATAGGGAAGTGATCAGAATATCCCCTTGATCTGACACATTTACTTATCCTCATATGGTCATTAATTGGAGCATCTAACATCAAGAATCTATCCAAACTCATTGTAATTACATCCTCTCCCACCATCTTGTTCATCAAAGTAAGTATTAGCTTATTAGGCCTAATATCATAAAGACCCACATTCTCCAATCACCTCAAGAAGAAGTCAAATAAAGGATAAGCTTGAGCCGAGGGACCATATATTTAATATCCACGAATAGAAAAGTTAATATCACCCCCATAATGACATTCTCTTACCTAATAAACTCTATATTGAAATTTTCACCCAATAATTTACTCTATTAGCACAAGGCCCATAAATATTCAAAACAATGATCTCTTTGTCTAGAGCATGTGAGTAAAAATTTACTCTCGATCCTAAATCTAAAGACCAAAAGTTAGGATAGAGTAAAACCCTATCCCTCCATCCAATTGTCAAATCCTTTGATTGCCCTCTAGCATCTATATAAATGATTCCCATCTCCCAAACATTTTCCCTAGTTAATAAATAAGTCTACCCCCTTCACCCAAATACTCTTGCACATAATATAATGGTTTTGAGACTCAATAAATCTATTCAGTGATTGTTTTTTAATGAGGATGAACAAACACTTGCAGTTGAAGGAAAGATAAATCATCAAGCACCCCTTTCTGGGGAAATATTTTCTCTAAGATATATCAAATACAATGTTTCTTTCTAGTAGAAAAATTATCGAGTTCCTTTTTTGGGTAACACGAATGATATATCTTCTACCTCTACCAAAGCAAATTTTCCCATTCCATTCAAAATAGCCTAGACCTCCTTCCACCTCCCATTAATATCATTGCAACCTCTTTCCTATACCTCGTATTATATCTATTATCTTCCATAGTAGAGTACTTCCTACTAAGGTTACAAACCTCATAGCTATCTTCACTTGAGTAAAAACCATTATAAACTCTTTCTACAAAACATACCCCTCCATGATCTGTATTATTTTGAGAAGAACGAAATGGAGAAAATATAATAAGTAAATACACAGATCTATTTCTAGAAACACGGAGATACAATAGTGCACAAATTTTTTTACTGACAAAAATGCACAGAATCTGTAAAAATACAGAGTGAATGAACTCGCTAGAATGGTGGAATCTTATCTATGAGAAGAGATATAATGGTTACGCTCATTGAAAAGAATATGTTGTTTACAATGAGGCTCTGAAGGCCTTTTTAACATAAATAAAATTCAAAACCCTAACCCCAGAAGATGAAACGCCAAAAGGTTTGCGGGCCCCAATGTGGGTAGTTGATACGTCAACTTCCCAAGGGCATAACTTTTTCATACGATATCTGAAGCCTAGCGAAGCCACCAAATGTTGTATGGATGCGGGTACGGTGTTGTTGGCAAATTAAACAACTTGACGATCTCTTCTAATATTAGGTACTTCTAGATTCTACTATCAACAATAAAATACAGTGAGGTCTCCCTCACCCACATCTCTGAATGGAAATGTGCTCCCCCTCTTTAGGATCCCATGGTTCTTCTAGTTAGATTGTTACGTTCACAACAATATCAAAAGGTTCTACATCAATTATCTGTATTTATTTATTATTATCTTTTCTCATAGATAATCCCCAACCACAATCCCCTTGTGAGTTATGCCAATTAAAAATTATATGTAAAATGGATAAGTTATATTAGAATATAAATTATAAATTTATTTGAATATAATGGATATTTACAAATATCTTTTAATCATAATGAAAAGCTATTAGTTCAATAAATAAAATAGGCCTAAAATATTGTTAACAAAAACAATTACAAAACAATGAATATGAAGATGTCTTATTTGCAATTCACAATACTTAACTACTTAAACTAACACATTAAATTTAAATAAAATTTAGAAAATATATAATGAATATTTAATACATAAATTATAAAAAATATGTTTCCATATTATTATAACTTTAGGTTAAAACAATAACTTAAATCATATGGACTAATTAAATAAATCTATTCCATATGGCAATACAATGATAAAAATAGCTACATATATATTATGAAAAAGTTGTATCTTTGAAGTATGGTTTTCTTATAAATTTCATTTATGTAATTAACTTCAATTTAGAAGATCAAAATTATTTATCTATTTTGCCAAGTGTAAAAAAAAAAAAACATTGCTAAGATAAGAACAAATTCTCACGAGCTCTATAGTGAAATTGGGCATTGGTCAATTCCTAAAACGCCATGGGATGAAAGAGCGTGTCACCTTTATGACACTAAGAAGGTTGAAGATGAAAATCACTTTCTCTTAGATTGTCCATCCTATACCCTTATTAGATCTCATTTTCAAAATATTGATCACACAACCAACCTTCCTAACCTCTTAACTCAACAAAAGTATGGTGATCTTGAAAAGCTTCTCTTAATGCTTTTCGAGCACAGAAACAAAATTCTAAAAAATCACAAGTAATCACTTAGTGTCTTAAGATCGGATAAACCAATTAAATCTTAGTAAACTTTAATCATCATCAACTAAATATTTTATTAATTAAACAAATAAATATTTTAATAATTAAACAAATAAATTGATGTAATTAAAACAAAAGCTATTTGATTAGGAACACATTCCAAAATTTCAGTACGGTTCTAACCTCATAGGTTTATATCTGCCCATTAGAGATGAAATTTGAAAAAAATTGTACTATCTGTTTTAAGAAGAATATCAGTAAATATTTTTTAATAAAAAATAATAATGATTACTGGCAACTTACGAAGAACATCAGTAAGAAATATTTTTTAATAAAAAATAATAATGATTACTGGCAACTGTATTTGAGGAGTAAATTGATCGAACAATTTTTTCGTCAAATCCTGTCCGTGCTCCTAATATTTTGAATTTCAATAAGTACGAAATTATGGCAACTGTATTCGACGAGTAAATCGATCGAACAATTTTTCCGTCCAATTCTGTCCGTGCTCCTGATACTTTAAATTTCAATCATTATGAAATTATGGTTTGCGGTATATATTAATTCCAGCTATTATGGAATATCTTTTACTATTGAAGGACAACTCTTTAATAAATTTTTCTTCGCTTCGTCCGCGAATATTTTTAAGTTCGGAATATTATTTAAAGATAATCAAGACAAAATTTCCACGGGAACTTCAGTATTGCCTTTGGGTTACTTTTGTAATTTCACCTGGTGTCTGCGCCTTGATCAAATGTTATGGAAATTGCAAATGTCTTTTTAGCCGTGAGGAATTTCTTTTACTTTAAAGCCCAAAAGAAAGGATTATGCTCCCTTAATAAGATCTCGTTCACTGAAGCGTTTTTATTTAATATTATTTACAAAAGCAGAACGAGACATTCATGGGAATTTCCAGCATCGCATCGTACATTTGAGAATAAAGCAGAAGATCCATAATTGATGGGGCTGTTACGTCCTTCGGATACTACAATTTTCTCCTTTAATATGTGTTTGGGCTTCGGCCCAAATCGCCCAAACCTGTTTGGCATCGACATTGACATGTTGATGTGTTATAATTGATCCCATCGATCATTCTTCTTCAATCTCCGTCTCATCTTCCCTTCCCTTCCCTTCTGTTGTTCTGAATCATGGCAGGTCCTAACGAGCCGTCTCTCTCTGCTGAAGACTATGCCGAATTAGTGGGGTTTTTATTAGGAGCACTTGCATTCATTATTCTTATCGGTCTAGACCTGCGAAAGGCATATAAGAAGGGAGCCCACTGGGTTCCGGGGCGTGCTCTTGTCCTAAGTGCTCTGACCATCCAGATTATGAACTTTGTCGAAAACCAGAGTGGTTTACTGGATGAGAACTTGAAAGGTTCAAAGTCATTGAATGATGAGATAGTTAAGAATAACTTGTTTATGATACACACCAGCAGAGTAATGTTATGTGTGTTGGTAGCATTTCTCGTGCCGGGAATGGCCCGTCCCGGCTCTCAGGAGAAATGGACCAAAATAGCAGCTATAGGATTGACTGTCTTCATCGATATTTTCTCCGAGATGAACAGTGTAGGTAGCCGTCCAGTTAATTCTAGCGTGGGATATAACGTGGTCTCCCATTTGTTCTATTCCTGGACAAAAGGGCGAGTTAGCAAGCTCTCGTTCTTCCTATCTGCTGCGATAATATCGATAACTCTCATATGGCTTATTCTCCTCCTCATCTGCGCAGCTATAGCCAGTAAAAGCATCCGGAATATCACCACTCAAAAAATTCCCATCATTCTTGCTGAGCCTGCAGACAGCAGTTGGAAGGGAGTAGAAGATCAAGTACTGAAATCGTGGATCGTGGCCCGTTCATGCTATCCCGAGTCAATCATAGCCAGGTCAGCATTAGCCTCATCAGCCGCATTGTCAGTTACAATTTGCATTTTATGTTCAGTTGCAGGATGGATTGTCCAGGGTCCAAAGGTAAGGTTTCATCGTAATGCTGCATTCTGGTTGAAATTCATAATAACGGTTCTAGAAGTCATATTCATCCTAATAGGATGGGCAATCATAGGTTGGAGATGGATTACCTCCGTAGCCTACTATGGAAGAGTGCGAAAGAATGATGACTGCTGTCACTGTTTTCGGGTGGAGGACTACTGGACCAGGCACATTGTTGACCTGCAGGAAGCTGAAAAATTGAAGCTTAGGGAACTAAAAGTTGATGAAAGAATAAGTAAAATGTTTGTCATGAAGCTGAGGAAACTAAAAGTTGATGAAAGAGTAAGTAAAATGATTGCAAAGGAAAGAAAACGAAGAACAAGTTTAGTATGGATATCGCTGACATGTGCGTTTTGGCTGCAGTACTGTGTGGTTTTCTTCAGCAAAGTATGTTGGTTTTTCTCAGACCTTACATTCGGTAGTAGGTTTATCCGCAATATAGCTTCAAAGATATTATCAAAGCATTCAGGAAAAGTGCGCGCAGAACTTCAAGAATATAAAGCAATTTTGAATAACGTGGAGGGTCTTTGGGATCAGACTGCAGATACCTTGTTTATAACAAATCGAAAGTCCATCAAGCGAGCCAAGTTAATTATGACGAAGGGCAACAACGATGGAGAAAATTGCCATGCTCTAATCCCGTTTCTGGGAGACTGGAGATCAGAAACATGTGTTACAAGTATATTGGGTTTGGATCCTGAGAAACAGGGTAAAACATGTTTAAAATTCCTGTGGAGACATTATCCTGTTACCCCGTTAGCAGTGGAAAAGTATTTTAGGTATGGCAGCAAATGGTCATGGAAGCTAACGGCAGTCACATTGATCAACATAATCGTCCGGCTGTCTCCCCTTCGTGAAAGAGATTCCTCCTTGCAGGCATACTATGAAGCATGGGAACTGATGGATTTGGTCGACGAATCCGATCCCGAGACAGATAGTTTGCTAAGTAAAGCCGCAGATAGACTCTTCACATCAATACGGAATCCAAGTGTGAATGCAGCTATAACAGATAATCCAAGTGTGAATGCAGCCGTTACAACAATGGAAGAGGCAGCAGCAGCGATCAAGGAACTTGCAGAAAAAAGTGAAAGGGATGCTGAGGCCATTCATCAAACGATTGTTAAAGGGGAAGACACTATGGAAGATTGGGAGAAGTTAGCGGCATGGAATGCTTTATACAAAATATGTACGAGTCTGGATTGCACATCAGGTAATAATCTTGACGATCTTAGGAATGAATTAAAGAGCTCATTAGTAAATATCATTGGTTCTTGCATAAAGAAAGTGGGGCCCGCATTAGTGAATAACAGCAGGAATTGGGCACAAGCTTTAGAGAAAACCAAATTGCTAGAAGCAGTTTACATAGCCGGGAAATCAAAAGGACTGATGGAAAAGCTGGGATGGAGTTCCAACGTCGCCTCAAAAACGGAAGGATCCCACCATGGATGGCGTCTAAACGTGCTCAACGCCCCAACAACTGAAGAATCTTCCATGGTATAAGTTGCAGTGATTGTGTTCTGAATAGTCTCACAGATGTGTTAAAGTGGTCTTTATAACTCCTTTCTCTGCGATTTCTCAGGGTACAAATTCTTAGTGTGCTATTTTAATCCTTGGAGCTTAGATTCTAAGTTAATTTTTTGAAAATTATTGTAGCTATTCTTTTCATTCTATGTAATTTTCAACGGTCTGGTTTGGATGTTTTGTAAGCTATTATTACTTGGAGGATTTGAATAAAGGTATTGTAGTGTATTTTAAAATCTATTATTTTTATAAACCTTCAAAGTTGTCTGGGTCTACAAACTTGAAATTGGGTTGGCCGTAGAAACATATATGATGGTATAGAAGTTATAAAATTCAACAGTGTTCTTTCTCCTTAAGTTTTTCAAGTCATGTAACTTAACTATATTTTAGAACAATTATACTGAATAAATATAATAAGTTATAAATATTTTTTTAATTAATTGTAAGTAGAGGCGATTCAAGATTATTGATGTTTTGATGATTTAAGAGGCTATGATGACTTAAGAAGTTAGGAAGGTTGGTATTGAAAGATATATTATGAAATTATGATTTAATGACACTTTAAGAGAGTGATTTTCATCTTCAACTTTTTTAGTGTAAAAAAAATTGACATATTCTTTCATTCAACTATGTTAGGGGAATTGTCCAATACTTAATTTTACTATGCAAGTATTGGGAGTTGTCCAATGTTTAATTTTACTATGCAATTAATGGGAGTTGGTTCAAATTTTAACAATGTTGATCTTCTTCTTTAAGCTAATTAAAATTAAAAAATTATTTTGATATTTTAAATTCCTCTTAAAAAAAAATTATTAAAATGAAAAATAAATTTTATAATCAATCAAAAGATAACAATATATACTCTCTAAAATGATATGAACTTATCTTTAATATATAATGAAAATACTTATTTAAAAATATCATATAATAAAAAAATTAAACTAAAAAACCTTGAGAGACAAAATCCCTAAGATCCAAAATCTTAACCTAAAACATTGAGGTAGTGGAAGGAATGTAAACTTTGGATAACCTAATATGCCAACTTTCTAAAGCTATAACGTTTCCATATGAACTCCCTTTTGGGCAACCTTTGAACCCGTAAAAAACTTATTATAGCTTCTATGTATTTGGCATGGGTGACCACTCTAAATAGTGACTCTATAAAAATCTCTCGCCAAAATACATAAAGGGTAAAAAAGAAAAGGATTGAAAGTTCAAAATTTATATAAAAATAATAATTGTAAATTTAACAAAGTTTAGGACCACTTTTTAAATGCAATTGCAAACCAAAAGGATTACGTAGAAGCTCCTCTTTAATAAAAAAAAAAAATGTTGAATACTATTTTTGAGGTCAAATTATGAAATAAAAAATATTAATTTCTTTTTTTATCATATTCCAAATATCAACTATTTTTAATTAAGTTTAATTGGTTTTATTTTTTTTTAACTTTATAAACATTATTATTTCAACATTATATCATGTAATTAACATGATATTATATATTCATGTCCACCAAAATTTTCATATTCCAAAATATTGTTATTGTAATTTTTTCCATATTAATAATGTAGATATATTTAATATATAAAAGATGAATATTATTTCAAATTATGAAAAATAAAAGAAAAATAATTCTAGCTTGGAAGGTACTCTATTAGACATTAATATCATAATTAATATTGATATATCAAAATTAACTTAATTAATATTATTATAATTGTTCCTATTTCCATAACAATAATGTGAATATATCTGTGTTACTAATATATCGATGTGAATATATCTATGTTATAGATTTAGAGGGATCACATTTTTTAATCAGTAATTTTTTTTATTATCATTTAATATAAAGGAATTAATATTTTAAATATTGTTATACGTAAGTATGTAGTTTATATGTGTATAATATCTAATGGATTTTTTTTTTTTAATGTAATTTTATCTAACATAATGCTAACATGAAAACATATTCTCATAACTCTCCATATAATAAGGGGTATGTAATAAGGAGTTCAATTATGTTAGAGAGATGGAAGTATGTAATAACTTATAATCTTTTTTATAAGAGATTATATCATGTTAAAATACTACTTATACAATATTCTTATCACATAAAAATTATTGTGATGAAATATGGTGTACAATTAATAAATAATAAAATTCATGGATAAAGTTTGATTAAATTTGAGAAATTTGTATTATATTTAACATGACAAGTTTATAAAGTTTTAAATTTCATTTTCATATAATTTATTTAGATGTGTGATATTTTCACTTATATAAAATTTTAAAAATAAAAACAATAAATATTTTTCATGATTAATTATAATATACATTTAAAAATGTTATAAAATAAATTACATATTGTTTAATGTTTATTTTACATAGTATATACAAAGTTTTGAATATGTTTATTTTACATAGTATATATAAAGTTTTGAATTTCATTTTTATATAGTTTATTTAGATGTGTAACATTTTTTTTATTTAAAATTTGAAAAAATAAATACTTTATTAAACATTACAATTTAAAAAATTAATGTTTCTTTTAAAAAATAAAAAATAAAAATAAATTATATATTATTTTTCCTATGGAATGTTAATAGAGTTAAGGCTACATGAAAAATAACAATGTTTAGATGAGAAAACAGGTAAAATATGTTGGAAATTTGATAACAATTAATTATAGTTTTAATACAAATTTATATATTGTAAATGTTTGGTAATTGGTATAAGTGAGAAAGTTCATAAACCAAGCAAGTTTTTGAATTGATGTAACCATCTAACCTATGCTTTATATATCCATGAAATGTGTAGAGAGGAATTTTGAAATACAATAAGACTATCTTAAATAATAAGACATATTTTGTGGATGTTTCCTTAGACACACAGTGAGGGTTTTACCACTTTAATCTCGTGTTAATATGTGATTGTTTTGTCTATGTTACCATATTTCTTACATTTAATTAAATTAATGTTTCATGCTTTGAAATCCCAACAAGTGGTATTAGAGAAAAAGTTCAGTAAATTTGAATTGATAGAAGAAGAGCTGAGTCTGTTTGTGAGAAAAAGTTCAGTAAATTTGAATTGATAAAAGAAGAGCTGAGTCTGTTTGTGAGAGAGGAGAGTTGAAATCGTGACAGTCATTCGTGGAGATCTAAGTTAAAATAACCGCCTCAAATTCAAAGAAGTCGAAGTCTGTTTGGACGCTCAGGGTGTTCGCGTGTGAGAGAAGAGAAACCAAGTCGGGGGTTCGTAGGGTTCGTTGAAGGCCATTCAATTTTCAATCCAACCAAGGGTGCGGGATTGGAGGAAAAGGAAGGCGGGACTTGAACCCTAGGAAGAATGTGGGCTGAGGGGTTCTGAACACCGTTGGGTTTTTATGAAAAATCGATCTCGTTTTTTGCTCGTTTGTGAAGGGCCCACTGTTTGCAAGAAGAGGTCTTGAGTTTGGCTTGGATTTGCTTGTTTGAGGAGCAGTCAAATTGCAAAGCCAGCGCGATTACAGAACAAGAGAATGAAATATTAATTGTTGAGGGAACCCATAAGCTCCATGAGACTGTTTTTTAATAAGTGAATGTTAAAATTTTTATTTAAAACAAAAATTTTAAAATATATATCCACCCGATTTGATTAGAAGTGATATGTATATATATATATATATGTTTATATATAAAAAGTTTAATAGGGTAGTGTGATTTTTTTATTTTTTTATTTTTGGTAAAAAGAGATATATTTATATATTTTTAAATATAAGTTCAAAAGAATGTTTAAAAGAAATATCAAGTCTTGGAGTAAATAGAAAGAGATATATTTATATAAAATTCAATTGATTTTTGGAGGAAATAAAAAAAAAAATCAAATTGATTTTTGAAGAGGGAGCGTGTATGTAAAGAATTAATGGCAAAGATGACAAGTGTTAAATTCTAAATTGTAAAATTTAATGGTAAAAATAATTTCGAATTGTGGAAACTTAAAATGCCATATTTTTTTAGTGCAAAGAGGCTTTAGATGGTAGGAGGAAAAAACCCTCATCTATAACCAATGGAGAGTGAGAACACCTAGATGCGAGAGCCCTTAGAACAATTTGGTTATGTCATGTTGATGATGTATTATTTAATATTATTGGAGAAGAAACGGAGGGATCCACTGAAAGGGGAGAAGATTCAAGTGGAACATCCATTTGGAAGCTGCAGTAGTCCAAGGAGTCCAAGGAGGACTCCAAATCAAAGACAAATCTAGTTGAATTAGGTTCAGGTATGATTTGTGCAGTATTTTCTATTTGTAATGTCTCTAAATACTATGAAGAATGGATTTTAGACTCTGGTGCCTCACATCATATTTTCCCAAATAGCAATTGGAGAATGGATTTTAGACTCTTGGTGCCTCACATCATATTAATTTTTGTGAGATTGTTTGGGTTTGAAGTGTCAAAATAAAAATGTTTGATAGGGTTATAAGGACAGTAACTAATGTTAGACATGTTCCTAAGCTAAATAAAAACATAATTTATGTAGTTTGTTGGATTCTGGTGGTCTTGATTTTTCAGGTCAAGGTGGAGAGATGCAAGTGTTCAAGGGAAGTTTGATGGTTATGAAGGAAAATAAGATTGGAAATGTGTATAAGATGGAAGGAAAAACTGAAAAAAAGTGAAGTTGTGATGGTATCTAAGAAAGCAGGTGCACCTACTTGTTTATGGCATCAACGACAGGGCCATATGAACAAGAAAGGGGTTGAGAGTAGGTATAAGCTATAAGCTATTTTCATTCTTTCAAGCTTTGAATTTCTGCATGTTTTATATCTTTGTTTATTATAATGATGGGGTTAAGGGATGTAGACTATGGTATCCTACTACCCACAAAATCATCACTAGCAGAGATATGTACATGCAACAATCAGTAATTGTTCATGATCACAAAGGGAGATTTGTTTGCAAACTCAGAGAATCATTGTATGGCCTTAAGGTACCCAGGGAATTTTACAATATGTTAGATCTTTCCATGGTGAGCGAGGATTTCTTTCAACGGTCTAGTTTGGATGTTTTGTAAGCTATTATTACATAGAGGATTTGAATAAAGGTATTGTATTGTATTTTAAAATCTATTATTTTTATATACCTTCAAAGTTGTCTGGCTCTATGCACTTTAAATTGGGTTGGCAGTGGGCACATATATTATGGTATAGAAGTTACGCAATTCAAATCACCTATGAACTTAAAACATGGTGATTTTGTGGAGGGGAGTGTGGTGTGGTGTGTTTCATTTAAGTCTATTTCTTATTTTTAAGGAGAAAATAAGTCCTCTTCGTATTTAAGTATTTTTTTTTAGTGATGACATGTTAACTATATTTTAGAACAATTATGCTTAATAAATATAATAAGTTATATGTATTTTTTTTAATTAATTATATGTAGAGGTGTTTTAAGATCATTATTGTTTTGATGAGTTTAGAGGTTATGATGACTTAAGAATTTATGAACATTGGTATTGAGAGATATATTATGAAATTATGATTTAATTTGAGTATCTGCATGGCACTTGAAAGTGATTTTCATCTTCAACTCTCTTAGTGTAAAAAAAATTGACATATTCTTTCATCCAAGAATGTTATGGGAATTGTCCAAGGCTTAGTTTTACTATGCAACTTGAGGGAGTTGGTTCAAATTTTATCAATGTTGATTTTCTTCTTTGGGCTAGTCAAAACTCAGAGATAGTTTTGATCTTCTAGATTAGGGTACATCTTCCTCTTGAAAGAAAATTATTAGAATGAAAAACAAATTTTATGGAGAATCAAATCGTAACAATATCTAGTGTCTACAATAGTATTAGCTTATCTTTAAAAAGATATGTAATGATGATGCTTATTTAGAAATATCATAAAACAAAACATTGGAACAACAAGAATCTTAAGAGACAAAAGTCCTAAGATCCAAAATCTTAACCTTAAGCATTGAGGTGGTGGAAGGAACGTGAACTTTAGATAACCTACTTAGTATGTCAAATTACTAGGGCTATAAATTTTCCATATTAACGTTCTTGTGGGCAAACTTTGCACCCTTAGAAAGATTATTATGTCTTCTATATATTTTATATGGGTGACCACTCTAAATATTGAAGCTATAAAAATCACCAAAATACATAAAGGACCCAAAAAATGCATTAGAAGTTCAAAATTTATAAAAATGTTGTAAATTTAACAAAGTGTAGGACCATATTTTAAATGCAATCACAAACCAAAATTACTACTTAGAAGCTCCCCTTAAAAAAAAAAATGAGAAATACTATCTTTGAAAATTATGAAATAAAAATATCAAAATCATTTAATTTCTTTTATGTTGATTATATTCCAAATATCAACTATCATTAATTAAGTTTAATTATTTTTATTTTTTAATTTTTTAATTTTATAAACATTTCTATTTCAACATTAAATATTATATCTCTTATGCAATCATGAAATTATATCAATTATATATGGATGTTCACCCGAATTTCCATACTCCTTCCATATTCCAAAATGGTGTTATTGAAATTTTTTCCATATTAATATTGTTAATATATTTACATTACTAATATATAGATATATGGACACTATCTCAAATTATGAAAAATAAAAGAAAATTTGTTTATCTTGAAGGTACTCTACTAAACATTAATCTCATAATTAATATTGATATACTAATACTAACTTAATTATTATTATTGTAATTGATATCTATGTTACTAATGAGACTTAAACTATGAAATATAAAATTTAGTGAGAGATGCTATACTAGAGAGGTTATAATAAATTCCCTAACATCATTTCATATTTAAATTTTGAACCTAAATTTAGATTCTAAATTTTAGGCAAGCTAATTTTTATGTTAGATGTCAACAGGATTATTTAAAACTTACTAACATAGATTCATTTTAAACATTCATCTAGAGGGATTACATTTCTTAAGATGTAATTTTTTTTATTATCCTTTACTATGAAGAAATTAGTATTTGAGATGTTTTCATATGTAAGTACATACTATATATATCTATGTGTAATATGTAATGGTTCTTGTAATTGACTTATTTTAATTGAGTTGTTTAAATTTTATTTAATGTAATTTTATCTAACATAATCTTAATATGACAACATATCTCCATACTCGGTTGTAGAACACCTAACTACTCTTGATATAACTTTATTTAACATAACACTAATATGACAATAGATCCCCATATTAAATTGTATAACACTTTGCCACTCTTAAGCAATAGCTTTATCTAACATAACACATGGACGGACTATAGAGTATTGTACTCTATATGTAATAAGGAGCTCATTTATGTTAGAGAGTTGAAAAGATATAATGATAAATAATATTTTTTATAAGAAGTTATGTCAAACAAGTTAAAACACTACTTATATAATATCTTTATCACATAAAAAAATATTGTGATGAATTATGGTGTATATTTAATAATGAGATATATGGATAAAGTTTAATTAAATTTGAGAAATTTGTATTATATTTTACATGGAAATTTATAAAGTTTTGAATTTCATTTTTATATAATTTATTTAGATATTTTATATTTTCACTTATATAAAATTTTAAAAATAATATATATATATATATATATATATATATATATATATA
>CBVK0101196963.1:0-26499 GCA_900067695.1 Picea abies | reverse complement strand
TTTTTTTTTTTTTTTTTTTTTTTTTTTTTTTTTTTTTTTATTTTAAGTAATTAATTTTTGTTTTCCCACACCTTGCATGTGAGTGGCTATGTCATCTTATAATATTGTGTTGTCTAGTGTATAATTTTATTTTATTTTTGTAAAGTAAATAAAATTTACCCCACATTCTCTCCCCTTGACACTTTGTGGATCTTGGGTAATAAGAAAGGGCAAAGGATTGAGTGGCTAGTCTAATTAGGCACCCATTTATATTATTGTTTGGAGACTAAAATAAGGTGACTTGTGAAGTCTAGAAGGGGTTGAAGCCAGGGACGGTTTCACGGAACTAAGTGTCCTCCTTGTTGAGCAGCCAAGCACTTTGCATGTGACCTGTGAAGCTAGGGGAGAACCTTTTTGTTCCCTTGTTGAGCACCCAACATTTCCTCTTGTCTAAGGGATAAGGACTTGGGGTAGTCACATAGATTAGACTTGCAACCTTTCACATATAAACCACTAAGATAAAGAGAGACTTAAAATTAACTAAAAACAACCTACACATTTGCACAACATTTACATTTCCTTGCAATTTCCATTTCATCAATTTATTTTCAATTATTTACATTCTATTTATTTTGTGCAAGTTATTTTTCATGTGTAAATATTCACCTTGATTCATTTACAAGTTTTCTTTATTTATTCATTGTTTTAAAATAATTGTGTAAAGTTAATTTTCAATTCATTGTGTAGATAGTTCTCAAGTTTGTTTCATTCTTGTAGAATTATCATTTTTTTTCATATATTGGAATAAGTGGAATCTTTAGGCACTAGTCTAATTGTCTTCATAAGTAAAGGTTTGCTTGTCATTGAAAGATTGCACATTGGATTGGTTGTTTGTCATTGAGTTGGGTAACACTAATCAACCATTTAATTAACTCCTATAATTTTAAATAAAACCTTCACATAGTTTAATAGGGTCTACCCCCCTTGGCTTCCCTAGGAGTGAGCCTAGATGGAAGGAAACTAGATTGAGGTGACAGTGGGTCTAGATTCAGGTTTGTGCCTCCAAGGACACACCAAGTGGGTTGGAGACTTATCCACATTTGTAGGTTTTTATTAAGATGACAACAGGGGCATGTGCTCATAACCTCTTTTATTCACTCAAAATCACATTATGACTCCTCAGTCCACTGAAAATCCCTTTTCTTTGTCAGATTGGTGAGTGACACCCCCAACTGTGAAAACCCTTAACGAATCTCCTATAGTAACTCCACAACCCAAAGAATCCCTTCAAATCTGTGAGGTTCTTAGGTGTTGGCCTATCCAGAATGGCCCTTTTCTTCTCTTGATGCCCCTGTACTCCCTTATCATTGATGATGTGCATGCATAATGCCCAACACATCCTCCAAGTGTGCCAAATGTTCAACCCACATATTTTTGTATATCAAGATGTCATTGAAGAATACCAAGAGGTACTTCTGCATCTGTCCTCTGAAGATGTGATTCATGCAAGACCATAATGTAGTTGGTGTGTTTATCAACCCAAAAGGCATGACCAAGAACTCAAAGTTCCCAAAATGGAATCAAAAACCGGTCTTCTCTATGATGTTGATCTAATGGTAGCCTTATCGTAGATCTATTTTGATGAAGAAGACTACCCCATGTAGCTCATCCATCAACTTATCTATGCACTAGATGGGGTATATGTTCTTGATCATATTCTTATTAAGGGCCCAATAATCTATGCACATCCTCAATGTGCCATCCTTCTTTAACACCAGTACAACTAAAGAAGCGAAAGGACTCATGTTGGGCCTGATGTGCCCCATCGCGAGCAATTCCTTGAATTCCTTCTCAATCTCATCCTAGAATTGTTTTGGGTGTCTATAAGGTGTGGTGATCATAGGTGTTTCCCCATACTCTAACTCAATAGTATGCTCAAGAACTTTGTTTAGCGGTCTCCCTGGTGGTATCTGTCCAAATATTGTCTCATATTGACTCAGAAGTGCCCTGATATTTGGATGATACTTCTCTTTGCATTTGAATCTCTCTTGGTAGTAATCAAGCACTCAGTCGCATATGCTACATCACCATATCGAAATATCCTCTCCATCCTCTTTGTTGACATTGCCCAGGGTGCTCCTATAGACATGCCCCTCAACACTACCCTCGACCCATTGGTGTCCTAAAAACTCATAGTCAAGGTCTGGTAGTTTACCCAAATCTCTCCTAGTGAATATAACCACTGAACGCCCAACACTGTATCTGTATATGATAAGTCATCTACATAGAATGTATTTGTCACTGTGTAGTTACCTAGCCTGACCTCTAGGTCTGGAACCATGTCCAAGCATGTCATAGTATACCCATATGCCACAGCTACTGTAAACTCATCAAACTCCTCAGTGCGTAACCCCCTCGAGGCTACTAACGTTGCATCTATGAAGTTATTGTTATAGAAAGATTTGCCTCACCATTGCTATCTTGCACAGAGGGCCTTTTTCCATTTCCCTATGCAGACTTATCATCCCTTTTTGATGAATCTAGAACTAAAAATATACATTTTTCCACATATACGCGCCCTATCAGCTAAACAACAAGTGTATACGCAGGTTTGCCTCACCATTGCTATCTTGCACAGAGGGCCTTTTTCCATTTCCCTATGCAGACTTATCATCCCTTTTTGATGAATCTAGAGCTAAAAATATACATTTTTCCACATATACATGCCCTATCAGCTAAACAACAAGTGTATACGCAAGTTTCTCCACTACAGCCCACATACATCAGGATTTGTGCCAGAAAATACAAAAATGGAGTTGGGTTTCCATGTCACAAAAAGAGATATATGATCCTTGTCCTTCCATATACTGGAAACGTTCCGACTCGACCCTTCAGTTTCATTTTGAAGGCTATAAGAGCACAATTTTGAGCCATGGAAAAGAAGAGAAAGCATTCAACTTTGAGAACAAAGTTACTCTAGAGAAATTACTTCATATTGAGTCTGCATCCCTTTGTCCCTCAAGTATGAAAACAGTGTTCAGCCCCCAATCTCTTTCCCTATTGTTGAGAGAACCTCATTGTCTCTCTCCTTTGAGATTGCCTTTGGTGGAGGATTGAAGTGGTGGAGGCCCAGTTGGAAGGAACTTGGTTTCTTGGTTTTGAACCATGCCGACACGGAAGTCTATAATGTTGACACCTTTGTTGATCAATTATTAATAGAAATACTCCTTTCTCGTCCTATTGGTATCATGAAAATATATGATTATTATCCATGGGCATGTTTGTAATGTTTATTAATGGATTATGTTATCTAATGTGCTAACCCCTTTACATTATCATTATATACTTGCTTTGCTTGTTTGTTGAAAACTTATTGCAGGTATAAAACTTTCGGTCGGAGTGCTCAACGGTGGAACATCATCAAATGTTGGATCGAGGTAGGCCTCTTTATTATCTTGCACATTAGTTTATATAGCATACAATGGAATTGAGTTGATTTCTACATTCATACCTGTCTGTTGTGGTTTACCCTTGGCCATAGAGAGTTTTTCCCTCGTAACAGTTATGGGTTGCCCAACTATCTACAAATGTTGTGATGCATTTTCCCTGTATGAGGGATTTGATTTTGATAGTGTTATACCTAGGTACTCCTGAGAGGGTTTCTATGGTACCACCTTTCACAATCCTGCAAGGTTTTGTTTCTTCGCTTGCTGAAGGTTCTACTGATGGCTAGGATTTCTTTGGAGGTCGCTTTCAATCTTGTGTGTGCTCCTCCTCCTCCTCACTTCCTAATGTTTCTATGATCTCCTCCTCCTCCTCCTCACTATGTGACTCCACCTCAATGTAGTGGATTTGTCCCTTGCCCGTGCATATATGTCCTGGGACCCACGGATCTCTACAAGAGAATAAAATCTTCTTTCTCATCAACTCTCTCCTAGTATCATCAACCATCTTGGGTTTGCCTTTCCAATCCCTTAGAGAATTCTTCTGATCCTTGTCTCTCTGTGGTACAAAGGGTTTGGTGAAATTCTTGGGTTTCCGCACTAAATCCCCCATGTCTTTATCTTGAAAGATGGCCTCATGTAGGGTGTGAGGCTTGAAGGCCTTAACCCAACCCCCTAATGGCTCTGTCAATTCCTCAATGGACAACATCACCAACCTATTCTCGGATATATCAGAAATTGACATTGCCTTCCACTAGAACACTGTGATGAATTCTTCGAATGACCCATTCTGTCTTAGTTATGTCAAATCCCTTAATTGGATTTATGGATCCCTCCTGGAAAACCTCACTATCAACCACTCGGTGAACTCTAAATAGGATGTAATGCAGCTTTGATCCAAGGTCACCAGCCCATTATACCACCACTCATGGACCTCCCTCTACAAGTGTGATGTAGAGAAGCTGATAATTTATTATTCCATCATCGGGTTAAGCTTGAAATATGTGTCAATATCCTATACCCATGCCTAAGCTGAACATCAATACGAATCGTCGAAATTAGGAATATTCAACTCCCCCACCTTCTTGATAAATTCCATGTTTTGGTGTTGCATGTTAAACCTATGCGCCTCTCTAGGCCTGTTCTAGTACCTGATCGAAGAATAGTCCATCAAGATCATGTCAGCGTGAAACTCTAACCCCAATGCCAAGTCTCTCCAGTACTATGAAAAATGGATCTATTAGGCCAGCCTACCCCTATCTGGCATGTCCCATCTGTTGCCCCTTCCTTGTATGTCCAATATGTTTTTCCCCCTGGAACTACAGAAAAAGTGGTCTGGGAATCTTCCTCGCTGAGATATAGGTGTGAGTGGGTGTCTGGTGTACACTTGAACCTATTGGGTTCCCACTGGATCCACTGGTTCCACCTCCATGATGTCCCATGGAACCACTCACTCCACCTGCTATATTTTCACCCGTCATGCCCATACTATTCTGAATCAATTATGTATTGATTTCCATATGTGTAATGGTGTGCATCATATCTTGTTTCCCTCTGGAAAGATCATTCAACATAGCTTGGGTATTGTCTTGAGGAGCCTCTAGGCCTTTCCCCATGCCCTCTGGAATATCATGCATGTCACCCATCTTACCTCTTGATACGACCTTTGTATCAGAACTGACATTATCTCTATCTATGTCCTCTATCTTTGGTTCTGTATCTGAATGAATATGGAAGGGAATGTGATCTCTCCTTTTTATATCCCTTTTGTCTCTACAATGACCCCTATGGTACTTAATGTACTCATCCCCAATGTGACCTCTTCCCTCTGGGTATTTTTCACCTATCCCCAGAATCATGGGATCATGGGATAAGAACTTCTTCACAGGGTGGTAGGAAGAAGGCTTTGATACCATTGAAATATCCCAAATCCCTCGAATCTGGATAATTACTGCTACATTGTTGATCTGGTTGCAGATTTGATACTCTGGGGGGTTTTGGATGCATTTTAATTTTTTTTTTATTGTGGTTTTGTAGTTTTTATATGTTTATAAAATTCATGCAATGGATTTGGAGCACAAAACAACTCAACAATTTCTATTAAGCACAATAACTAGAATTACAATATTACATGCGGGAAAATGAAAGAAATAACCTCAGCTAGATCATGAAAGAGGGATCTTAGCTAGAATATAAATAAAAATGCTAAAAAAAATACCCGAAATGATGGAGATAGGTAGATCTATGGATGAGACTAAAGATCTACTACATTCAAACCCTGATCTGTTGCATGCACTCGGAAACACCCACGAAAATTATTTTTTGACACTAGAATATTCACCCTGATGGATAAAATACTCAGATATGTATGGAAACATTCTCAAATGGGTCTCCCTGACCCAAGGAACCTCTCACTAACTGTCAGACTAAATATCTTCCCTATGTTGATCTGTATGAACCCTGAATGGACTCCCTTGGGGGTTGCACACCTACTAAGCTCAACTATTGCACCCTAGTTTATCCGACCGTTGGAATATGGATCTGATTATCTCAATGTGTTATCTCTAGTCTTCTCTATACTAGATCGGAAGGGATCTCTCTAATCTAGTCCAATGATCTCTCTGGAACCCCAACTGTGTCTCCTCAAGTGTTGCACACTTTCTGGATGGGAAATGCAACCTAAACTATTCCCCCATCAAAATAACTCAATAACTATCTCAAAAGGAGTGCTTTGGTTCCTCCTCTAAAGGGTCGAAAGGAATCTATCAAATGTACCCTGGTCGGGCCTAGCTAACTCCCAATACCTCTCAAACCCTCACGCCCTTACCATGTTGAAGTGTGCCCTAGATGCTCTGGATATGTATACTATTTTTGAATACTTATGAAGAACCTGCATGGTCCTAATGATGGCTAGGGTGTGTCTCTCAACACCGAAACCAATCTATGGTGGTGGTTTCCTCCAGAAACCCACAAAACAATGGAGGTCGACTTCTCTCCTCTGGACCTGTTTCTCAACTCAATAATCATCAATAATGAGGAATTAGGTAAAAATCATCCCTTTTATCCCTCCTCCATCTATCTCTCAGTTGACATGCATATCTTAAATGAATTTTCCTTAAGTTGTGATTAATTATTCACTTAAGTCACTTTAAACCCCCTTTCTAGTCTAATTAGACGTTCACTTTACCTCTTAGTCGTTTTCCCCTTTTAATGTCACTTTTGGTTAGACTTTGACTAAATGACATTAATTAGAGAAATTTTCCCCTCCATGATAAACTATAGTCTATAGGAACTAGTATACTACTCATTCTCTCCCCATTGGGTTATCATTGGGAAAGGGACATCACAAATAGCCACAAACTCATATCTGTATTTTATTTAATATATAGCTAACCTCGGTACCAAAGAAGAGAAGATATAGAAATAGATATAGGAGAATGGAAGATGTGGCTGATACCACCTCCAATATACAATATAAAGGAGAAATATGGGCTTACCTAAGCCTCCAATAGCTACAAGAAAAATATCTACAAGATCAATCTCTTTCCCTTCTCATAACTGTTATGTCTTATGGTTGAGTTGCGCCCTTTTCTGCAGAAACTTCCCTTGGAAATTTGACTTCACTATATTTGACCTCCAAATTCAAAATAATGATGATCTCCTGAGTAATAGAGGATGGCTATCACAAATGATGACTTTCATTGGTTGTAGATACAAATCTAACCTCCAATGCAATGGATCTCTAATTCCAAGTGTGCCCTTCCTCGGCAAATGTGCCCAGATATGAGAATAAATAAATATGGAGATGGAAACTCCCAAAGAATGTCAATAAAGGTCTCTCCAGGGATGAAAAATTCTTCCAAATATAGATCTACTCAATATCCCACCTTCAGAAGCCAAATCAAACTTCCTTCTATCGGAAAGTGTGCCCCACTCTGCAGAAAAACCTGCAATAATGTGACCTGCTTCACACATGATTGTTGGAACAAATATGACCTATATAGAATGGTGAGGGTGAAATATTTTACCACCTTGGCCAAGATTGGATCAAGAAAG
The DNA here is from genome assembly GCA_900067695.1 of Picea abies. Lineage (NCBI taxonomy): Eukaryota > Viridiplantae > Streptophyta > Pinopsida > Pinales > Pinaceae > Picea > Picea abies. Next base: position 19,021 of record CBVK0101196963.1, on the reverse strand, counting down.
GAGGGATCACCCCTGTGATGATCTCTAGGGTTTCTTTAGTCAAAACCCTCAAAACGCTCAAGCTTCCATAGCTCAAAGTTGAAAATGTAAAATGATCAAGAATGAGGAAGTAAGGCGCCCTCATCCTCTTTATACTCCAACATTCTAATTCTCACTTAAATTATTAATTAGATTTCTAAAATATTCTCCTTTACTTATCTCATATTAGCCATTTAACTTATTTTTCCTTGTTAGCCAATGTCACTTTAATAGTATGATTTTAGCATCCTCCATGAAATATTTTGGCCACCTTAGTCCCCTTTTTATTGAGATTATATCCTAGGGGGAAAACTAGGCTACTTATTCCTTCAGGTCCTTGGTCATATGAAAGGGGATCCTACAGTCTCCCTACCTGAAATTGCTTTCTCGTTATCCCCTAGCCTAGGGATAACTAAGGAGATTATGTCTCAAGGCCCACAGGTCCTAGACATGGAGTGTCGAGAGATATGTTGACTTGAGCCTGGACCTAGAGGGCCCATCATTCTTCTTCTTCAGCGCCTCCACCTTGTCAACAACAACATCATCCATCCCATCGGTTTGATCCTTCAGCAGCAGTGGGTCTTGCTCCATGAGGTAATGAGTCTGGGTATCATAGTATGTGTCACTCTGATTCTCAAAACATTTGAATATGTTCATTTAATTCCTTTTATTTCTAACGTGTGCTTGGAACTTATGCCTTTCCACTTGTCCACACCTAGGGGGAATGAAAGGATTCCCTAGTAAGTTGGTTCCCATAGGGTTTGAGTTTCCACTGGGGGGATTCATGAAAGGTCATCTTCTGTTCCCACCATACTTACCAATTTTCATCATTTTTCCTCTCATCCATCCCATACACTGGTCTGAGCATTGGGTTTGTTTTTGGCATAGGGGAAGACCCAGGGTTCAACACTTCAACAACGCACCAACAAAACCCTAAATACCATCCCTTTCAGAAACACCTGTGAAGCAGATAAAGTCTCACCCAAGGTTGAGGCAAGGGTGGTTGTAGGACTCATATGTCTGCAACCTAGCTGGGACACAGATATGTGATTACAACACCTTAACAGAGCACTTAGTAGTTGTCATTCATCATTACTTAGCCTTTGTTTACAACGAAGATAAACCTTAATTACAACACAATGTTGTATTCAACAAGATTCAACACATTCAAGCACTAATAACATCAAAATAGATCAGATATGGTACTTATTTACATCACCAAGCACCAAGCTATCATATTAGATACATATAAACATACATTACTAGACTAAGCATATATGAACAATAAAACAACCATAATACACAAAGAAACCATAACACAAGATATATGTGGTTCACCCCTAGCCTGGGGCTTTGTCCACCAACTCTTCGTCTTCTTTATTATCTTTTGTAAATCTCCTTACATGAACAAAGCCTCAAAACCCACTCCTCATAGGACAAGATATATGCACACACTCTGCCAGATCCTCCTTCCCCAAGTTAGGTTTAAGCACAAAGCCTTCTTACGATCTATAAACAAGCTTCTTACAATCACTTTCACTTAGCTCTGCAAGTTCTTAACACATATCATGCACAAAGCATCCACAACCATTCACACTTAGCACATTGGCCGCTGCCTACATCACCTAGATATCTATTTATACATTACAAGAGAAGCCTAAGCATGGGTAAACCCATGGGATGACATCCCCATACCCATTACATAAGCCCAAAACCCAAAAATTATGAAACAAGGGGTCGATATTTTGTGACCTTCGCTTCGATTTGTGCTCCACCTTCGACAACCTGTTGAAGTCCCAAAATAGGTCAAACCTGACCAAGGATCTCTAGAACTTGGTCAATGGCCAACAGGCCCCCAACACTCACATGTGACTCGTCCCAAGTCACTCTGATCTGGGTAGCTCTGCCTCAAAAGCCTTGAGCCTGGCTCGAGCTTCTTTGACCTACTACTTCACCAAGGCCTCTTGCTCAGTAAACTCTTGAATAAATACCTCGTTAACAGGTCCCTCTAAGCATTGTTCTACTTAAGTGACTACTTGTTCCATCTTTGCTCCTCGGCCTTCAATCTCCTCAAACAATTGGCAAGCTTCATATTAGACTGGTTGGAGCCTCTGAGTCACTTCCATGACTTTGATTTGTATGATATGGACCTGCTCCAGAGAAGTGCATTGTTCCTAGGATCTTTTCATTATTTCAACTGCTGACAGGAGCTTCAACTACACCTGTACTATCGTCACTCGCTACTTTGCCTCCTAGAGCTATGACTCCAGTGTCTTCAGTTTAGGATCCTTAGTAAGTCACTCGTAAGTCTGCGCACTTCTACTGCTAAGTTGTTTACATTCCAAAGCTAATGCTCTGATCCTCTCAACTGCACTCCGGGCAGTGGCTTCTCTTTGGTCTCGCATGTCCTATTGAGTACTTGGTATTGTTTGTAGCTCTAGATCTGCTATTCTCTATTGAAGCTATTGGATGGCGTCAGTAAGTTGAACTACTTGATGCTCCACTGGGTCTTCCTCCTTTTTCTCTAAGCCTGTCATAGAGCGAAGTGCTCTGCTAACTACTTCTTTTACTCAAACCTGCGTTGTGAGCATCTATTCTTTATCATGCTAAATATTCACTTTCTCCTCTTCGAACTTTGTTGGAGGCCATCCTTCTCCTACTGTGAAACTTGACATTGATCTATCACTTCCTCTTTTTCTTGCTTCAGGGCCACTCTGGCATGTTTTGTTTCTTCCTATGCGCAACGAAGGCAAGCTTCAGTCACATCAGCTAGTCTGTGGAGTTGGGTAGGCTCATCTCCCAACTCTGTTTCTTCTGATGGAGGAGGTTCAGTGGACCCTGGGCAACTGGAGTGAAGGGCCTGTTGTACCCCTCGCATTTTTGCTTCAATTTTTTCATACATGGTCTCTTTCTTAGCTTCATTTCTCTGCAAAAGATCTTTCGAGGCATCATATATAGTTGTGATGATGAATTTAGAGTCATTGAGTATGAGCACAGTCTGTAACTTGGTTTTACTAGCTTTTGACTTCTTCTGCAATGTGGGTTTTGTGGGAGACAACTTTCTTTTGTTAGATGGCTCTACGGCATCAGGGGGATTTTGTTGTGGTGTTACTTCGCCTTGCCTCTGTTGATCTGATGTTGCATTGTTCTCTTGCTTTTCTACTTCATCATCACCTCCTATGCTAGGTGATTTTGAAGCAGTCCTTTCGGATGCGTTGTTCAGCTTCTGTACCTCTTATGTCTTCTTCCTTCTGTTAGTTCTAGGTGTATCATACCCTTCGCGAGTGACCATTGGGCTTCCAATTAGTTCGAGGTCAGAAAGTTTTGTGAGGTCAATAGGGATAAGGATCTCTGCAATCCATTCCTTAGTTATTTCTTCTAGGTCCACCTCTGTGAGTTTGTAATAACTATGTAGTACTTCTTTGTGTTCGTCTCCATGCGTAGTGATATAGATAAACTGTTTGTCTACGTGGAACTTCACAAATGGCCTAAACCTGTGTAGGGTGTTCATCGTCATATGAGGGACAACCTCAATAGCCCTCTTTAACTGCAGTTAGTAGGTGTGGAACATCACGTTTGACTGCCATTTTTTTCCCATATGACTCTAATACCAGAGCGTGGTGAACTTCGCGACTAAGGGTTCAGATGGCTCTATTTCAGGGAAGGTCGCACCTTCCGGCATGTCCCAAGCTATGAACATAATGAGGATCATAAGCCAACTAAAATGGAACTCATAGCCATGATCCTGAGCTTCATGGTAGTCTTTGTATAACTGGTTAACTAAGTACTTTTCCCAGTTCATTTGTAGCCCCTCCATGCATTTTCCTACGAGGTCAACAACAAACCGTGTGACCTGTGTGGGTTTGTTCTTCTGGAGTATATTACCAGCAATCAACAAGAAATCAAGGTGAACTGCGCCATTCTGGATGGAGGCTACCTTGTAGCCTCAATTCCCCTTCTCCACATTGTCATATGTATCTTTAATCTTCTACACCAGGGCACAGTCTGTAGCCTTTCCTGGGTAAAAGTCTTGTAGGTCTGGTCCCTGCATGCTCAATCCGGTGATCTGATGGATTAGCGCTAGATCGACGGTGATGCATCATTCTAGCCACAGGAAGCCTCCATGGAAGCTCAATATCAAGATCTTAATGCATGCGTTAACCTCTTGGTGCCTTCCAAAATGGAGTATTTTCATCACGTTCAGAATAGTGGACTGCGTGAGGTCCATAGTCCGTGGTTGGGGGATTATCCTCGACTTCTTCCTCTTCATCCTAGTCAAATACCCATGAGGGGAGAGCATGTTGAACTTCTTGCAATATCCTAGGTTGAAGTTGTTGGTCTTTAATGTCATGGTCTTATCCATTTATGGTTTGCCTATGCGTATCCCCTTCAGGAGGTATGCAGTAACCAAGGTGTAGTCGAAGTCACTAGGGATCTCGATGCTTGGTTCTTTTCTCATCCGCAACTCAGGATGGTCCGGATCCGTGAGCAGTCAACGAGGAGGCTTTCACTCCTCTCATCAATGAAGCTTGAATTTCGACAGACATCACCTTCTCAGCCATAAGTTTGATTATAACTTATTCAACAAACTTTTATACGGTGTTGATTTCATCCGACATGCACGCTCGAGATCGAATAACTTAGATCGATGAACAAATGCTCAATGCAATAGAACGGGTAGCAAATTCTCAATAATCACAACACAGTAACAATGATTTCTCTTGTTGGCTCGGATACAATTCATGAAAATTTTCTCGGCACAACAGTCGACGGAATAAGTAGACAATGATGTAATGGATCCCTCCAATAGACAATAGGCCTTCATCAATGTAGTTCTATCTGTTACGGTTTGGTCCCAATGGTCCGATGGTGAGATTTATGATCATAATTTTTGTTCTAACCATTCGAGAATGTCAATCTAACGATTATAATGCCTCCAACGATCATATCACTCCACCATGGCGAAGTGCCAATCTAAGTTGCTCTGATATTCCGGCAAAGTTAAAATTATGGAGACCTTCCTTCTGCGAAGTATTCTCTAGAACTTCCTGTAATTTCTCCAACTTTGCTTTCTTCTTGCTGAGCTTTCTAGCCTTCTTCCCTATGATATACATCTCAGTATTCCTCTTTCCATTTTGATTATTATCTCCTCTTGGCATAGTAACTTCACAATGTTGGTGGTATTTCCTAAGGTTCAAGGGCGATATTGTTTCTCTATCTGGGGTAGGTGCTCTACTCTCTTGTACAGACAAATGTTTCAAATCTTCTTGTGTTATTTCAACTTCGACATCCATATTTCTGGTCCTTCGTAGCTTTGACTAGTTTTCTTATTCTTCCAGTAAGTGTGTTATTATCTTAACCATGAAGTCTCTTAGTTCTTTCTTTTTTTGTTCTAGATATTCCTCTTCTTTTCTTCAGGTCTGATCTTTCTCAATCCAGGTTTTTCCTAGTAGTATAGCAAATGGGGCGTTATTCTCAAAAAAATTAATGATCTCAAATTCTTCTTTTGTTGAAGTTCCATGAGAACTCATAGATGTCTGGGTAAGTCTTCCACATAGGGTTATCATCTTTCCTCTAAATAATCCTATTCCTCCCAATGAAGGAATCATAGCAGGCTTTCCTAAAATTTCCCAAGTTCTTTCTATCATAATATTCACCTGTGTTTCCTCATCCAGAACATAATCTATGTCAAAGTCTCCTATTCTTGTTTCTATGCACTCTTTCTCTTTGAATATCTCTGATAAGTTGATATCTTTGTGGTCATTCAGGGTTTCTTTCATGTGTAGTAACACAGTCTCTGATTCTTTCTGGGGTTCTGTCATGGTCTCAGTTTCTTGGTCTTCCTCGAGGTTTTCTTGTCTCATATTCATTCTTTCAACCTTAGCAATCATTCTAGGGAAATCCAGAACGTCATGGTCCGTAGATTTACAACAAATACAACTAGGTTTTCTACCAGGGCATGCCTTAGAAATATGTCTCGGTCTTTTGCAACTATAACAAAGAGTTAATCCTCTCTTTCTCGTAAATGATCTCCAACCTTTCTTGTACTGCGCACTAGGATCATGGTGGCTAACCTGCAGAAAATTCTTCCTAGGATCCTGCATCCATTTGTTAGTCCATACATTCTTTCTATGCATAGGAATAACATATCTTTCATTATTTCTATCAGACCTACTCATATCAAACCTTCTTTATTCTAGATGTGCCCTAGTTTACAGACTAGGAATTTTTTTATCAAACATACCTAGATCCATACTGTTCAAAAAAAAATTCACTTATCTTACCTTTAATAGAGCACAAAGATTTCAGATACCACCTCTTTTTTAAAAACAAATTCACTGATCTTACCTCTTTTTCTTCACAGTCAAGTATAATAATGTGCACTTAAAGAAACATATCTATGCATAGATCTTTCTTTCTTTTCCTCAGTTCCCAACAATCACAGTTTCAGGTCCCGACAACGAAACCATTTTTGGCATAGGGGCAGACACAAGGTTCAACACTTCAACAGAGCACCAACAAAACCCTAACTATCGGCCCTTTCGACAACACCTACGAAGCAGATGAAGTCTCACCCAAGGTAGAGGCAGGGGTGGTTGCAGGACTCAGATGTCTGCAACCTAGCTGGGACACAGATCTTTGATTACAACACCTTAACAGAGCACTTAGAAGTTGACATTCATCATTACTTATCCTTTGTCTATAGTGAAGATAAACCCTAATTACAGCGCAACGCAGTATTCAACAAGATTCAACACATTCAAGCACTATGCACATCAAAGTAGATCAGATATGGTACTTATTTACATCACCAAGCACTAAGTTATCATATCAAATACATATAAACATACATTGCTATACTAATAATATATGAACAATAAAATAACCATAATGCACAAAGAAACCATAACACAGGATATACATGGTTCACCCCCAGCCTGGGGCTACGTCCACCAACTCTTTGTCTTCTTTATTATCTTCTGTCAATCTCCTTACATGCACAAAGCCTCAAAACCCACTCCGCATAGGACAGGATATCTACGTGCACTTTGCCATATCCTCCTTCCCCGAGCTAGGTTTAAGCACAAAGCCTTCTTACGATCTATACACAAGCTTCTTACAATCACTTGCACTTAGCTCTACAAGTTCTTAACACATAGCATGCACAAAGCATCCACAACCATTCTCACTTAGCACATTACATCACCTAGATATCTATTTATACATTAAAAGAGAGGCCTAAGCATGGGTAAACCCATGGGCCGACATCCCCATACCTGTTACATAAGCCCAAAACCCAAAAATCCCTAAGCAAGGGGCTGAGATCCTGTGATCTTCGCTTCGACTTGCGCTCCACCTTTGACAACCTATCAAAGTCCCAAAATAGGTCAAACCTGACCAAGGATCTCCAGAACTTGGCCAACATTTTCCAATATAGAAAAGGGTTGTACCTTACCTCATGGGAAGAAGGGGATAAAGGCCCATAGGGTAAAAGTAGCTGGAAAAAGATAAAATCCAAAAGAAAAAACCTTCATATGCTTCGCCCAGGGATAGGGGGTCTCATAAAATAATAATAAAAAAGAGACCTAGTTGGAGGATAAGGGGTCTCATCACGAGCCAACCTATTAGGTCCATGGGCATGTAGCAATATGAAACTACCATTCAGCTGGTCACCACACCAGGGTAGTGGCTCTTGGTGGCATAGCCAAGAGAAAGGGGGTCTCATCACAAGCCATCCTTCTCATCTCCTTCGAATGCTTGTGGGTAAAATTGTTACCACTGGTCACCACGTCAGGGCAGTGTCCCCTAAATAGTCTCTTGAAATAAAAAGAAATAATATAAAAAAGATAAAAGGCATGAAATGGATTGGAAACATTTGCATCCATGACAAGGTGCAACTCACCCTCTTCAAATGCACCCATAGGTAAGCCATATATTTCCTTGCCATCACTGCACCCATTTCCCCAGCCACACTTTCCATCTCATCCACTTACATGGCTTGGATTTGTCTTCACTCGAAAACATCCAACATCCAATGAGAACTATCCCAATAGGACATCCTATCATCGCCTCCAAACCTGGCATGTAGAATAGGATAACGTCTTTGAGCACTTGTCTAGGAAAAGGGGTTTTCATGCACATGTTTAAATAACTTGATTATTAGATGTGATTGACATTGCTATGATCCTTATGACTTATGAGCCCATGGAGGGCGTACTTGTTGTTGTTGCAGGGCCACACCTGATGGACAGGTACACATGGGGAGATGATTAGTTCAGACCTTAATAGGGATAATATCCCACCAGATGGATGTTGAGACCCTAGCCAGGGGCAGAGATAGATCATAGGTTTGCACTGGAGAGAGAGGAGGACATTCCACCAGAGACAGCCTAGCTGGCCTAGACCCAAGGGGGTATTTCAATTCTCACTCTGGTGTAGGCCTTGGAATTCCCATGACATAACCCATGTGACCCGTGATGTCACCCAACGTTTTGGACACTTTGGAGGCAGTTGTGTGTCAAGTGGCACATGTGGTTTGATCCAGAGGCCTTAGGAGGCCAAACGTTTTGCTCTTGGAGGCCAACGTTTCCCTAAAAAAGGCCTAATGTCACCCTAAAATGGAATGACATCACCCTTTATGCTTGATTTAGGGTTTTATTATGTCATTTAATGTAAAAATTGGATATTAAATCTAACTGGCCATGTCGACGTCTTTTACCTAATTCTAGTCATTGAAACTGTATAAATAAGGGTTTTTTCCCTTGTATTTTTCATCATATTTCACTCACACTTGGTGAGGTATGAAATTTGTGCCCAATTGGGGGTAACTTGATTGAAATTTAGTGTGCACTTGTTGGAGGAGGCTAATTTTGGACTATTTTGGCAATTTTCTTGGTGGAAGTGTTCAACTAGGGTTTATGCTTGATGATTCTTGATGAATGTAATTAATATTTCTACAATTATTCTTCATTGAATGGTTATAGTTATGTTTATATTGAATTTACATTAATATTATGAAATTTCTTGCTTAAAACCCTAGGATTCTAAGCACATATTATTGTCCTTGCTTTAAAATCCTTCACCTACTAGATTTTGCCAAGAAGTTGGTTTTCTTGAAGCTTTTGCTAAGGGCCTTGCCATTGCAATACCCTAGCACATTATTTCTTCATCTTGGCCATCATTAATTCATCCTTGAGCTAAAGAATGAGGAAAACTACTAGGTCCTAGGGTTACCTACACCCTAGTAGTTATTTTCCCCCTAGGGTTTGGTAGTTGAAGCCTTGGGTTACCAACACTTCAACTTTTAACCTCTCTTGTCTTTGGTCCTCTTACTATCATTTTTTTTCCTTCAACATTTGTTGCCACCTAATAGACTCCATTTTCCCTAAAGGCACTAATCTAAGACTCTCCATTGAGTAATTGACCAAAACAACTATCAAAACCTATACTTTGAGCTTTTTACTAACCACTCCTAACATTAGAATAGCCTAATCTACTAACTTTGTTTGTTTTGTTACTAAAGTAAGATACAACCATCTTTTGCAGCACTAAAAGAATATAAAAGAAATTGAAAATTTTGATCAATTCATTTCCTTACTTTCTTCTAACAAATGCTAGTAGTTTGATGTTAATAAGTGATTATTCTTGGTCATTTTGAATCCATTTTAAGGCACTTATTGTGAAGTTCCTTATAAATATTGTTTCTACAAATTTATGTTTACTTCACCATTATATCATCCAATTTCTTTTATCGACAAATTATGTGGTTTTATGAAGTACTAACAACAAGTTGTACTTGCAAAAGACATATTTTCTTGTTGCTTTGTTCTGGGCAGGTAAATCTTGATATTTCACTACTTCGTTGGTTAAAACCTCGGGACTTTCTGATCAGTGGTGACTTGTGAGAGGGGAATTTTTCATAGACATCTTACCCTTGCCTTCTCAAACCCCCAAGTCATCGGGGACGTCTCCCCTGAGCCATCAACCCTAAATAGAAAGAGGAATCCTATTGAGGTGACAGTGATAGGATAGTCTCCAATTACACCAATTTGTTTTCCATTAACCTTTCCTTTGATCAAAGTACAAATTGTGCGATAACATTTTGGCATCATTTTTGGGGGACACTGAGTCAATTCTCCTCGAAGACGACACTTCTCGGTAATCCTTATCCTCAAAATTCTTTAGTTTACAAGATTACCTGGAGACTTCAATGAGGGTGATCCCCTCTTTCCTTTCATAGCTCCAAGAAAACTATCTGGTGACTCCACAAACCACAGGGAGGTACACTAACCCTCCTCAGTCCTTTATAATAAAACCTCCTTGAAAATATCCTATAGTAAAATCACTTTTTGGAGGCAATCTTCCCTTAAACACAATGTCTAGCATAGGAACTCGGACCATCAATCCAAACCAAGACAATAACTAAAGACAATGGTCATCCAAGATTTTTAAACCGCTAGACATGACAGTTATACCGAGCTACCCTAGGCAAATGCTCCCTAAGTATGAAAAATGGTTGCCCAAATTCACCAGAAATGATGTAATCAGTGTCGAGGATCACATGAGTAATTTTTGGGCCTTCTTCCAGCTTCATCCCATCAGTGATGATGCTGAATATTCAGCTATGAAATTGTTCTTTGCTACCCTCTATGATGGCACAAGGCGTTGGTACAATGGTCTCCCTAATGCCAGTATTAAAACCATGGATAGGTTAGAGGAAATATTCCTCAAATGATGGAGTGTCAAGGAATACCCCAATATGTTGCTAATAAGGCTGAATAAACTCGTGAAACAAGAGAATGAAATCGTTAGAGAATTCCATGACAAGTTTGAAACTTTGTTGCAAAATATCCATCTGAGTCATCATCATTCTGCCAGTTTCCTTCTTTTCATTTATACGAAAGCCTTTATAGGTCATATAGGGTATCTCCTTAGAGATACAAACCCTCAAAGAATCCAAGAAGTCCAAGAGTTAGCTACAAGGATTGAAGACAACCTTTCATCATCTAGAATTGAACCTTTCTCAGCCCCAAGAGTCAGAATGGACACTAAACCTAAGATAGTCCACAATGTTGAACCAACAAAAGGTACCGAGTAGTCTAGAGTGTTGGCATTTCCATATCCTCCAAAGAGACTAATTCTCACCCAAAGCACTTCTGAGACAAATAGATAGGGAAGGGCAAGGAAAAAACTTAGGAGGATTCACGGAACCTTCAAGATTCATCCTAATCTTGCACAAGGCATCTAACTAACAAATAGATTTGAACTCATGTGTGCAAGAACTGAACCTACTTATGTTGTAGAAAATCATTTAAACACCAAGTCATCATGTGGAACTTATAAACCATAAATAAGTATTGTAATGCATAAGTAAAGCACAGAAAGACACAACATATTTTGAAAATTTAGATCCTTCTTCATATTATCTTCGGAATCTTTCTTCATTTACAAGCTTCGAAAATACACAGTAGTGCTCTATTACAGACTCTTAGCTCTAGACTCATTTCCTAGAGCTCTAACTCTCAAAAGGTGTAAAGATTACATTACAGACTCATACCTTTACTTGACTCAACTGACAACAACCTAATAGAGAGGGGAAGATCGGACTGAACATAATCACAATTCGATCGAACGATAACAACAACCAAACGACTCAACAACAAACCTCTTTACAATCATGTTCATCCATATATATAAGCTAGTTTGTGTCTTATGTCTCGGATTGTACGCTTTCTTGTTCTTTTGCAACCTCTTTTTCTTAGTTGGCGTTGCATTGTCCTTTTCGCAACTAGTTTATGTTGCTTCTCCTTGTTCTATTTTCCGCTTCTTCTGAAGCTTATGCATAGGGTACTTGGCCAAAAATTGTGCAATTCCATATCCAAAAAACTAAGGGCCCAACAACCACCTCATGAATGTGCCAATGACCAAAATCCATGTGCAATAAATTAGCAATCACATCGAAGTTGTTGAGACACATGAGCCAATCATAGAAATTCTTCCTGAATTTTCTCCTGATGACATGCATTTTTCTACAGAAGAAGACTTTAATTAGATACAATGGTCCAAGAAAGAGGATTATCAGCAACTACTGAACAAATATAAAGACAAGGAACTTGGGGTTGTCAAATTGTTAAAGAAAGGAGAAGATAGCATATTGATCCAACCGTCCCAATAAGAAGTTTTCACATCAGAGTCCTACCCTCCTCCCTCAAGAAAGTACACCAAGGTTGTGCAAGAAGCAACCAAGCTCAGAACCAAGGATTACAAAGAGGGAGACACAATATGGATGTGGGACACAAATAAGGGAGAGTCTACTAATGTCAAGGGAAGTGCACAATTTTGGCTTGGACCCTTCAGAATTGGAAGAAAGTTAGTCGGTGTTGCCTACTATTTGTCCACATTGGAAGGAATAAGGTGGCCATTACTAGTTAGCGGGAACCTCCTCAAACCCCATCAGGGGGAAGAGACTTGAATTCACAGGTAAGTAAAGGTAAGTAGGTATGAATTTGCATTCATTTTATATATCATCTGCATTTCATGCTAGAGTACTTGTATTTCCATTTGTATATATGCTTGATTTCATTTTTTGTACTATATATGAGTCGAGGGTGATATCACCACCTCAAATGATTACTAATAATATTTTGTTGAGGCCAAATAGGTCATAGTTTATGCTGGATATGTTGAGTTTCTCAAGCACTCTACGGTGAGCACATGTCCCCGAGTTGGAGCCAAATGTTATCCCCTAGATTAGGGATAACTAAGAATATTATGTCTCGAGGCCCACAGGTCCTATACATGGAGTGTCGAGAGCTATGTTGACTTGATCCTGGCCTTGGAGGGCCCATCCTTCTTCTTCTTCAATGCCTCCACCTTGTCAACAATAGCATCATCCATCCCATCGTCCTATTCTTTCAGCAACAGTGGGTCTTGCTCCATGAGGTAATGAGTCCAAGTATCATAGTATGTGTCACTCTGATTCTCAAAACATTTGAATATGTGCATTTAATTCCTTTTACTTCTAATGTGTGCTTGGACCTTATGCATTTACACTTGTCCACACCTGGGGGGAATGACAAGATGCCCTAGTAAGATGGTTCCCATAGGGTTTGATTTTCCACTAGGGGGGGGATTCGTGAAAGTTCATCATTCGTTCCCACCATACTTACCACTTTCCATATTTTTTCCTCTCATCCATCCCATACATTAGTCTGCGTATTGGGTTTTCCAAGCTAGCAAAGGGTTGTACCTTACCTTGTGGGAAGAAGGGGATAAAGTCCCAGAGGGTAAAAGTAGCTAGCAAAAGAGAAAATCCAAAATAACAAAACCTTCAAATGCTTCGCCCAGGGATACCCGAGAAAGAAATAAAAGGATTCTCAGCAAGAAACAGAGGGACCCATAAAATAATAAAATCAAGACTTAGTTGGAGGATAGGGGGTCTCATCATGAACCAGCCTATTAGGTCCATGGGAATGTAGCGGTATGACACTAAAATTCAACTGGTCACCACACCAGGGTAGTGGCTCTTGGTGGCATAGTCAAGAGAAAGGGGGTCTCATCATGAGCCAGCCTCTGTGAAATGCGTGTGGGTAACATTGTCACCACTGGTCACCATGCCAGTGTAGTGTCCCCTAACTAGTCTCTTGAAAGAAAAAGAAATAAGATAAAAAAGATAAAAGGCATGAAAGGGCTTGGAAACATTTGCATCCATGACAAGGTGCAGCTCACATTCTCCTTCCATCATTGCACCCATTTGCACATACATCCCTTACCATCTCATCCACTTACATGGCCTGGATTTGTCTTCACCCAGAAACATCCCAAATCCAATGATAACTAGCCTAATAGGACATCCTAACATCCCCTCCAAACCTGGCTTGTAGAATAGTATAACGTCTTTGAGCACTTGTCTGGGAAAGGGGGTTTCATGCACATATTTAAATAACTTGATTATTATATGTGATTTACATTGCTATGATCCATGTGACTTATGAGCCCATGGATGGCGTACTTATTGTTGTTGCAGGGCCACACCCGATGGAAAAGTACACATGGGGATATGATTAGTTCAGACCTCCATAGGAATAAAATCCCACCAGATGGATGTTGAGACCCTATCCAGGGGCAGAGACAGATCAGAGGTTTGCACTGGAGAGAGAGGAGGACATTCCACCAGAGAAATCATGGTAGGCCTGGACCAAAGGGGGTCTTTCCCTTCTCACTATGATGTAGGACTTGGAAGGCCCATGACGTAACCCATGTGACCCATGACACCCAACATTTTGGGCACTTTGGAGGTAGTTGTGTGCTAAGTGGCACATGTGGTTTGATCCAGAGGCCTTAAGAGGAAAAACGTTTTACTCTTGGAGGCCAATGTTGCCCTAAAACACCCCTAATGTCACCCTAAAGGGGAATGACATCACCCTTTTTTATTTATTTAGGGTTTTATTATGTCACTTAATGTAAAAACTGGATATTACATGTAACTGGTCATGTCGACCTTTTTGACCTAATTGTGATCATTGAAACTGTATAAATAAGGGGTTTTCCCTTGTATTTTTCATCATCTTTCACTCACACTTGGTGAGGTCTAAAATCTGTGCCCTATTGGGGGTAACTTGACTGAAACTTAGTGCGCACTTGTTGGAGGAGGCTAATTTTGGACTATTTTGGAAATTTTCTTCGTGGAATTGTTCAACTAGGGTTTATGCTTGATGATTCTTGACGAATGTAAGTAAGATTTCTACAATTCTTCTTTATTGAAATGTTAATGTTATGTTTATCTTGCATTTACATTAAGATTATGAAATTGTTTTCTTAAAACCCTAGGAATCTAAGCACATGTTATTGTCCTTGCTTTAAAATCCTTCACCTACTAGATTTTGCCAAGAAGCTGATTTTTCTTGAAGCTTTTGCTAAGGGCCTTTCCATTGCAACACCCTAGCACATTATTGCTTCATCTTAGCCATCATTACTTCATCCTTGAGATAAATAAGGAGGAAAACTACCAGTCCCTATGGTTACCTACACCCTAGTAGTTATTTCCCCCCTAGGGTTTGGTAGTTGAAGCCTTGGGTTACCAACACTTCAACTATTAACCTCTCTTCTCTTTGGTCCTCTTACTATCATTTTTTTTCCTTCAACATTTTCTACCACCTAATAGAATCCATTTTCCCTAAAGGCATTAATCTAAGACTTTCCATTGAGTAATTGACCAAAATAACTATCAAAACCTATACTTTGAGCTTTCTACTAACCACTCCTAACATTATAATAGCCTAATCTACTAACTTTGTTGTTTTTTATACTAAAGTAAGCTACAACTATCTTTTGCAACACTAAAATCATCTAAAAGCAATTGAAAATTTTGATCAATGCATTGCCTTACTTGCTTATGACAAATGCTAGTAATTTGATGTTAATGAGTGATTATTCTTGGTCATTTTGAATCCATTTTAAGGCACTTATTGTGAAGTATTGTCTTATAAATATTGTTGTTACAAATTTCTGTTTACTTCACCATTATATCAGCCAATTTCTTTTATTGATAAATTCTATGGTTTTATGAATTACTAACATCAAGTTGTACTTGAGAAAGATATAGTTTCTTGTTGCTTTGTTCTGGGAAGGTACATCTTTGTATTTCACTACTTCATTGGTTAAAACCCCAGGACTTTATGATCAGTGGTGACTTGTAAGAGGGGACTTTTTAATAGACATCTTAACCTTGCCTTCTCAAACCCCTAGGTCATCAGGGACGTCTCCCATGGGCCATCAACCCTAAATAGAAAGAAGCATCCTATTGAGGTGACAGTGATAGGATAGTCTCCAATTATGCCAATTTTCTTTCCATTAACCTTCACTTTGATCAAAGTAAAAATTGTGCGATAACA
The DNA here is from genome assembly GCA_900067695.1 of Picea abies. Classification (NCBI taxonomy): domain Eukaryota; kingdom Viridiplantae; phylum Streptophyta; class Pinopsida; order Pinales; family Pinaceae; genus Picea; species Picea abies. Next base: position 3,110 of record CBVK0101196963.1, on the reverse strand, counting down.
TTTCCCACAAGCAATTCTGAATCTATGTGTTGCAATACATGTTCACCCTCCCATGAAGTTGTTGGGCTCTAAAGATGTCTAAAAACAACCTTAGTTTAACATTAATTTATCAACCCGAGAATTCATATTTTATCTCAAGAATATCGGCAAAGTCTATGCAGATAGCTCGTAGAGGATAAAATCGTGTAGTTAAAGCAAATCTGAGATTATCAACAATCAAGTTCCTCAAACATTCATTAAATATTCTAGGAGTTGAAATCTAAAGCTGTGCAATGGGAAGGAACTAATTAATCTATTGAATTCATTTTAAGAGCAATAATTGAATCTAAGTAAAGACTTGCATAATTGACTATTATTATGAATCAAATTGTTCGAAAGGAAAAAGGCGAATTACTCTATCTATGGAAAGAAGCAAAGATTGTAATCTAATCGAAAAGAGACATCAATCGTACTTCTATTGAAAGAAACAACAACTATATTTTAACAGAAAGGAACAAAAAATGTAAACTAAGTGAAAGGAACAATAAATGTAAACTAAGTAAAAGGAACAACAAGTGTGAACTTATGAGGAACTATCACACATCAAATATCAGTAATAGGAATTGTAACAACAATCATCTAATGCTTCAAGAAATATCTATCTCTTGCAATTGACATGAAATCATCAACACACTTAATCATTCATTTAACTGTTGTAAAAGAGAATCGAATCACAAAACAGAAATTGAACTGATACAATTACAGGTCAAACAGTAGCTCCTTCAGACTGGGCCCTTGGTCCTTATAAGCACTGCTATTTGAATTTCAATATATAGAAATGGTAAAATCGCTCAAAGCTTTTATTGATTTCATAGCTGGTACAACATTTTACAAAAACTACTAATGTAGAGCAATTCTAAGTTCTGAGTTCTTGGATGCAATTATTCTATATCTTTTTCAAGATCTATTTACCCCTTATATATTACAATAATATGGGTAAATCAAGTTATCCTGAGGATCGATAAATCCTCAGGATTGCTTTGCAATTATAAAGCTACAATATAAGAAACTCAATCATCTTCAAAACTGCCTTGCGCCATACAGTCCTCAACCTCCAATAGCTTGCACATCTTCAAGATTTCCTTTGCTATCTTGGTTTGACAATATCTAACCAATCTTATAATAAAACCAGACAATTTCAATCATATTTTAGGATCTATGTAATCTAACTTCAACAATAATGCTAAAGAGTATATTATTCATTTTCTATTCTATTTTCTCCTAAATAACTGAAAAGTCAATCAAGATAATATCATGAAATGTGGGAAAAAGGAAGATATGTATACCTTTTTCTTAACCTAACATACCCCCCAGCTTACCTTCTTGCATGTCCTCATGCAATCTGAGATCTTACATGTAAAGTAGTAATGCTGTAAGGTGGAAAGGTTGGTTCACCAGGCCTCCTGAATCCATTGCTTCTTTTGAGTTCTCCAAAAACAACATCATCCCTTTTCTTGTTAATTTGATAATCTTTTTGGTAACTTTCTAGAGGAAACCAGATGATAGGGGGATTATATCTGCACCCAATCCAAGCATGCCCTTCCTCTTGGAGAAATCTATAATACCTTTATATTCTGAAGGTAGCTGCAAATAAATTCTTGTACCCAAAGGGTTCCCTACTCTTCACTTCACTGAAGGATGCATCCCATCTCAGTTTAGAAGTAGCAAGAGCTTCTTCCTTAAGCTCTCTAAAATGAGTGATACTTGAACGTATAACCTGTATATGGATAGGGTCTAAGGATTCTATGACCCCCCATCTTTTCATAAAGGTTTTATGTTGCATAATGGTTGGAAAGGACTTTGGAGGCTCTCCCCTAACCCAGAGATCTAGCCTAGTTTCCCTCTTTACGAAGGTTTTATGAGCTTTACCCCATCTGAATTGGTTCTGAGTAAATGATAGAAAATTTTGAAACTGTATGTCACCTATGAATGGGCCAGGGTTATCTTTCCTTTCTTCTTCCAGAATGAAATTATAAAAGTACAACTCACACAAAAAATATTGTACCTTTTCGTCCTGCTCTCTGAAACATGAAATAAAATTAGGTACAGTGGAAAATGAAATAGGTTTACCTACTCTGATGGCCTTCACTCTCAATAACAGATATCATTACAGCAAGAATAAATTGTAATTGGTGGCAGGGGCTCTGCAATTAATAACATCCAAGTAGATATCACAGATTTCTTTGATTTGCTCCAAAGCTTTTTCCAATTGGGTTTGCACTTTTTTTACCTTCCCTTGGGCTCTGGTGAGTGCAACATAGGTCTCACTCTCTGTTATTGTCATTTCCTTCAATTGTTTAACAATATTTTGATGTTCAACCTTAGTGACCATCTCATCTTGGTGTTGAGCCAATGTTCGTTGGGCTTGTCCCAGCTCTACCTTTAGTTTATCAATGGTGACACCCTGTGCTTGAGATTGGGATGCTTACTATTCTTCCATAGCACCCATCTCTTCCCTAGATTGAGTTAATGCTTGTTGGGCCTATGTAAGCTCTGCTTCTAGTCTGTCCACAATAGCAATATGTTTCTAGGACTGGAGATCTTGATGCTCTGCCATAGTCAGTAATTCATTTCTATTTTGAACCAGGGTTTGTTGAGACCGAATCAATTCTTCCTCCAATCTCCTGATGATATCATTATGCTCAAGGAGTTGAGCTATTTCCTCTAATACCGGGGTGTCTATCTACACCTCAACATCAATTGCTTTTGTAGATGTCATATTTTCTTGTGCTTATAAAGGAATTACTTCCTCATTCTGAGCTATTGTTTCTTCTACTACTATTTTTTCACGGTATGTCTATATCCCTACAGAATTTGTACTGACTGCTTCTTTAGGAAGAGGGTTTATTCCTTGCACTGTTGGATCATGTTGTCATTGATGCCAATGGTTTGATTGATTGATGTCAAATGATTGATTGATGTCAAAGGATTGATTGATTGATGATTTATGTAATATAATATGTATTTTCCTTGATGAGAATGCATAGTTGAAGATGGATCAATGAGTTGTCATTGATACATGATGAAGATGGATCGATGTGGTTTCATTGGTATATGATGCATTGTTGGAA
>CBVK0101196946.1:0-10116 GCA_900067695.1 Picea abies | reverse complement strand
TGTCATCCCAAAGTGCGTTATATAATGCATTGTGCCAATTTTTGTGATTATCTGACACTGTTCTTTTTCAGTATTTTAATCATATTTTTGTTTGTTGACTCTCCCAAGCCATTCCCTTAAGGATAATAACTATCAGATTATTTTATCTTAATTCCCTTTTCTAGAGAATAAACATTCATGTCCAAGGAAGAAAAATAAGAAGCATTATCGAAAACTAAACATTCGAGTATTCTAAAACATGTGATAATATGTGAATCCAAGAACAAAATTACCTGATTAGTGTTTACTACCCATAATGGTAAAGCTTCAGACCATCTTTTCAAATAATCCATTGTCGTGAGAATGTATTTGTGTTTTTTTGAAGAACGTGGGTTAATTGGTCCTATAATATCTAGGCCCCATTGTTGAAATGGTGTACCTACTGTAACGGGTTGTAATGGAAATGCAACCTTCTTGAAATGTCCTACAGTTTTTTGACAAATTATACATTTTCCATCCATAGCATGAGAATCCTTAAATAATGTGGGCCAATAGTAACCAACCCTAATCACTTTATGGGCAGTTGTGTCTCCACCAAAATGACTCCCAACATCATTGTAATGTAACTCAGCTAGTACCTTTTCAGATTCTTCCTCTTCTAGGCAACGCAGAAATACACCATCAAAATTCTTCTAAAACAATACATCATTAATTAATTGAAAAGATACAGACCTGAACCTTAGCACTCTTTTGTTTTTGGGATCAATATTTCAAGGAGTAGTTATGTGCAGCAAATAAAACATGGTATCATTGTACCATGAATTAGGCATAATTTGTGTACAACAAATTTGTGTTTCATTATGCAATTTTTCAGTTGGTGTTGTTGGTTCATTATCTGGTATTTCAACTAAGCCAACCACTAGTTTGCAAAGGCCTTGGCCTCTAACAATTTGTGAAGGTATGATTTCGAGATCGTACTCTTGAGGGAGGTCATCCAATTAGCCATTTTCTCCCCAAGTTCCTTCTGACCTAACAGATTTCTTACTGCAGGGTAAGGAACAATGAATTTTATCCTGGATTTCAATAGGTAAGGTCTGAAATGTTTAATTGCCTTAAAGACAACAAAGGCTTGTTGATCAACTGTAGGATAATTTAATTCTTCTCCTTTAAAGAAAGAACTCATAAATGAAGTGGGGATTTCATTATTTTCAGCATTTTTCTGAGTAAGCACAACAACATATGATCTATTTGATGCAAAAGTATAAAGCGTGAAGTCTTTGGAGAAATCAGGACTCATTAAGGAGGGGGATTTGGTTATCTGTTTTCTAATAGAATTAAAATACATGTTCTCTTGTGGTCTCCATTTAAAAGGAGCATCCTTTTTAATCATGTTTTGCAAAGGCCTAACCATCACAGAAAAACTTGGAACAAAGCGTCTGACGAAATTTATTTTACCCAGAAAAGATTGCATTTCCTTTTTGGAAGATGGTGGTGGAAGATTGGAAATAGATTGAGTTCATTTGGGGTCTATTATCATTCTATCCTTTGAAACTATAAATCCAAATAATCTTCCATGCTCTATTGCAAAAAGTGATTTCTTAGGATTCAGTGAAATAATGAACTTACAACATTCTAGTACAACCCTAAGATGTGATAAGTGATATTTTTTATTCTTCAAAAATATAGTGACATCATCTAGGTAGACAACAACCGATTGGTTGATAAGGCCACAAAAAGAAATATTCATTTCCCTCTAGAAAGTGGCTCCGACATTAATCAATCTGAAAGGCATTTTTTGATAGGCATAGGTGCCCCATGGGGTGTGAAATGTGGTTTTCAACTAATTTGATGGAGACATAAGGACCTGGTTGTACCTAGATAAACCATCTAATAAAGATATCCTTTCAAAACTAGATACATGTTGCAAAATTTGTTCCATTGGAGGAATGTGATAATTGTCTTTATCAAAGGCTCGATTTAAGCTACAAAAATCAACATAGAGTCGAATTTCTCCATTATTTTTTCCTTCCAGGACCAAGTTGGATACCCATTGGGTATGTCAAACCAGAAAAATTATCTTGACGATCAATAGTTTATTTAGTTCCCTTTCTACCATGGGTTCTAATTTAGGATGCATTTTCCTAAGTTTTTGATTAAATGGTTGGGTTTGGGGTTTCATAGGGATTACATGTTGTATTGTGTTTGGATCAAATTTTTTCAAATCATCGTATGTCCAAGAAAATGCATCTTTGAATTCTTTAAATAATTTTATGAATGAAGATCTTTCTTGTTGAGATCACCCTTTTCCTAGATTAGTATTCTGAGGATTATCTTGCGTTCTTAAGTTTACAGTCTCATAAAGTAACAAGGAAATATTTGTTTTACAATTAACCACTCCCCTAAATTTGTCATGTAAATCACAAAAAAATTCTAATCTAACGATGGACTTAAGGATAGAATTTACCAGATCAGATGATTTTTCAGCAGAATGAGGCTCAAATATTACCAAAAAATCACAAAGATTTTCATTGTGAGTATTTTCATTAATTACAACATCTTGGAAAGTGTCCTCCATATGTAGAAAATTTATGATTTATTGGTCATCATCGAACACTCTCCAATTGATAATATTGTCAGGAATCGATGGCCTAAACATCAATTCAACAAAAAATGCATTAGGATAAAATCCCTCAATAGGTAATAATTTTGGCGCAACATTAGCCAATAAATATGCTTCAGAATTACTAGATCTAGGAATATAACTTATGTTAAAAGCAAGAAATTGATGGATTAAGTTCCATACCTCGGTTTGGTAGTTTTTTAGATGAGGTGATAAACAATGAATAGAATTTTTTACCTATTTGACCACAAATTTGGAATCACCAAACACCATCAAGATTTTCACCTTAATATCTATGGCCTTATTTAGTCCATGCAGGAGTGCTTCATATTTTGTTGTGTTGTTTGTACAGTCAAATTATAATCTACAAGAAATTAATGTTTTATTACCTTTGGGATCATTCAAAACACAACTAGAAACGAATCCTAAATGATATTTAGACCCATCAAAGAATAATACCATATTTTATCATTTTCACAACCATCAATGATGTTTGCAACATTTTTCAAAACCGTCGTGTGAGTATGGGTTGATATTTCATTTTTTTTATCTGGGTTTGGAATAGTGGATATTTTAGTTAGGAAATTGCCAAAGAAAGTGTTCATACCTTGATATTCAAATGCATTTGCACCAACATTAAAAGGCTCATTCAAGTCATTTAGATATGTAACAGTGTACTTCAGATAACGTTCCCTATTAATTCTGAGCTTGTTAGGCTGGTTGTTTTCTGGTAACCACAGATGAGACCAATCTGTAGAAAAATAATCATGCAATTGTTCAGACCAATCTCTGCTCAAGAAAATGCCATAAACTTCCGGAATACCAGTGACAACGATGTCAATTACTTGGTGCACTTTTGGGTTAAATGATAATCTAATCAATACATCTTTAAGTTCACCAACAACTGTGACATTAGTTTTGTCTAGCTGGATAATTTTCAAATCGGAAGGTTTGAATTCAACATTAATCTTCTAATGAATAAAAAAATGCATTACATTCGATGAGGCCCTGGAATCTACCATACAATTATGCACATTTTGTTTGAAGAATTTGAAAGTTAACATGAATGGTGGCACTTTTGTTCGTGGCATGGGAGAAGTCTGCTTATTTTTTCTTGTTGTATCTAAAGTTATTTTATCTAAATTCCATACTGTTTTATCTGGTGTCTCTTTTTTATTATGATCCTTAGGTGGTATTTTGTTCATGACATCCTTTGTTATGTTTATGTCGTTTTCTGCTGATTTTTTTTATTCAGAGGATCATTCTTTTTACTATTATCAATTATACTTCACAACATTTTCTGTAGGATGAGAGGGAATTTGAGCAGTTCAAAAATTGATATATTTTCCCTTAGTTTTTTTAATATCTTCAACAAGATCATATTCTAAATATAGGGAAACAAGATTTCTTGATGTTTCAATATGTTTTGGTTGTCTTGATACTATATTCTTACTTGCATCGTGTGCAGATATGTTTTTCACTTTACTACGAGTGTTATACAGGTGCTTGTTTTTATGGACAGTTTCAAAATTAGCTTGGAAAATATTGTCAGAAACATGTCTAAAAACTGGGGGAGATGAGTCCTCTTCATTAGGTGTTTCTTCTTCACCTGCATCATTATGGTTTTTAGGTGGGACAGAAACAGATTTATCATTTCCATCTAATCTTGCTTGTAAAGTATATTGTAACCCTTCAAAATTCTGACCTTTTGTAGTTATATTTGGTCTGTTTGGAGGAAGAGGTTTCTTAAAAGGTGGTCTAAAATTCCCTTTACTTGAATATGATTCTTCTACAGATCTCTTCAAGTCTATGACTTGATAAGATAACTTATGAAAGGATTTATATAAACCTTCCAAGTCTAAGGTTTCTTGTTCTTTTATATTTTGGGAAGGTCTGGTAAGGATTTCTATTTTCTTTTTAGAAGAGGAAGTTGATTTAGCTTCCACATTTACATTATCCTTTAAACTAAGAATGTCTTTTTCAATAAGAACCGCCTCCTCAAAAGCTTCTATTAACGTGTTTTTACTAGACCTATTAACCCATATAGCTATATTATGATGTAGGGATTTAGCATAGTATGCAATAGTCAGGTTTTCAGCAGACATTGATTATGTGAGGAGTTTATTTTTAAGAGTAAGGAATCTCTGATTAAAGTCCTTAAATTTCTCTTTAGGGTTCATTTTCATGTTGGACAGTTCCATTACCAAAACTTCTGGAGATTTATCATCTCTGAACTTTTATAATAAAAGGGTCTCAAACTTATCCGAAGAAGCAATAGTTTGGTCTTGTTATGCAAAATACAAGGTGGAATAATTTCCCTCAAAAGTGTAAGGGAATAGCCTGTACATGAAATCTTCGTGTTTGAAGTTTCGAAGCCTAACAACTAAGATGAATTTCTTGATATGATCCTAGGCAGATTGCTTCGAATCGGGGTCAAATTTGGGTAACCACTTTTCAGGATGTTTGGGTAACTGATGTTGAGGTCGAGGTACTGCCACGACATCTTGATCGAGCCAGGGTCTGGCGAGATTGTTTTGGTTATCCATGGGAGTTGGTGGGGGTGAATTTTGAGATTGCCCAAACGAAGAACTGCCTTCGTCAAAAGATTCTTCTCTTGAAGAGGGTGGAGAAGACCCAGGTGGGGATGGTGGAAGGGAAGGTCTGGTAAGGATTTCTATTTTCTTTTTAGAAGAGGAAGTTGATTCAGCTTTTGCATTTACATTATCCTTTAAACTAAGATATCCTTTTCAATGAGGACTGCCTCCTCAAAATCTTCTAGTAATCTATTTTTCTTATACCTCTTAACCCACATAGCTATGTTATGATGTAGGGCTTTAGGATAGTATGCAATAATCAATTTTTCAGTAGACATCGATTCTGTAGGGATTTTATTTTTAAGCATAAGGAATCTCTGATTGAAATCCTTGACTTTCTCTTTTGGTTTCATTTTCATGTTGGACAATTCCATTACTAGAACTTCTGGATATTTGTCATCTCATCCCTGAACTTTTCTAAGAAAAAGGTCTCAAACTTGTCAAAAGAAACAATAGTTTGGGGTTGTTGTGAAAAATACCACATGGAGGCATTTCCCTCAAAGGTGTAAGGGAATATCCTACACATGACTTCCTTGTGTTTGAAGTTTTGAAGCCCAACAACTAACATGAATTTTTTGATATGATCCTCAACTAATTTCTTCGAATCAGGGTCAAACTTGGGTAACCTCTTTTCAAGATGTTTGGGTAACGGATGTTCAGGTCTTGGTACTGCCACGAGATCTTGATCGATCCAATTTCTAGCGGGATTGTTCTGGTTAGCAATCGAAGTTGGTGTGGGTGAATTTTGAGATTTCCCAGATGAAGAACTATCTTTGTCAGAGGATTCTCCTCTTGAATAGGGTGGAGAAGACCCAGGTGGGGATGAAGGAAGATGAGATCCTCCAACACCTTGGATTAGTGATTCAAAAGGATCTGTAATAGTATCACATAATGCGTGATTGGGCAGACCAGTGCCCAGAGGATCCTCTTGCTGATTGGAAAAATCAAGGGGTTGATTTAATTGTTAACCAAATTGTCTAAGTCTGGAAAATGTGCCCTGGGTTCTTATTATTGATTAGCAAGAATTACGGATAATTTCTTGTACAACAATCCCTTCAGTAATTGATGTCATAGGTTCAATGGGAATGTCAGGTGAGGCTTTTGATGTAGTGGCTGGATCAGGTATAATAGTAGGGTATGAACGAATATGTGTCGTGACAGGAGAACGGTTATTTGGGGGAGTCTTACGACCTCCTCATGCCATTAATGACTTTCAAGCCCTCCTTCTAGCGCCATTTGTTGAAGGGAGTTTAGGAAAATCCCTCAACAAGAAGGGAAGATCTAGTTTGAGGTTGTCTAGTTAACCCAAACCATTTAAAGTAACCTACCCCGATGGGTTTTGTGGCTCTGTTATCCAATGAAAAAAAAAACTGAAATAAAATAAGAAAGGCACCAACTATCTATCTATACAATATCACTATGTACATTAATTGATAAACCTATCTATTAATATATAACTAGCATACAATCTTATTATATACAATATCTATGTACACATAAAAGGTTTGTGTAAATCCTTGTGAAAATGAAAGTTTTACTACTGAAACAAAGTTTGAGTAAGATACAAATCTAAGAAAATTATTCTACAACTAAATAGTCACAAAACTACAAAATGAATGAATAAGATCTATAATGATATAACTGCAATGAACAACGAATTTAAAGTTGAATTGTGTAATTGTTATTCATTCATAAAATAAATAAATCAACTCAAAAAAAGGTAACTAACCTGTTGTTGATCAGGGATAAAGAAAAGCACTAAGCTATTTGCCTTTCTCTATAATGTAGGCTCCAATAACATGTTTGCCAAGAAGAAATCTATGGCAAGAGGCAAAGAATATCTTATGATATTACTTGAAGTAATTCAAGGAATTTTATGTTTTGAAAGTAATCTATAAGAAACACAAAGACAAATATTTTTCTCATGTGACTTTATGTGATTCAAAATATAGATATGGAATCAACTCCAATCTCCTGGAAATGATATAATAAATTATAACATTCAACATAAACTCAGAATGTACAGATACTTGTTTTAAGTTTAATTAGTCATAGGGATTATGATAACCATAAATGATGGACCATAAAAGATATAAGAACAACATGAAAGCATAAAGTTTTGAATAGACTAAAGCTAATTCATTGCATATATGTTTTCACACTCAAAAAAATATGAAAATAATATGACAATAATCACATCATACAATTCACATGTTCGGACTAAAGCCAAAAGAATATTGTATTTCGTATCATTCCAAAAAATAAGTCCATATTTTATGTCCCAAAAGAAGAATGCCTATCGCTCAAAAAGTACCAATATTTAAAATATATCCATGATGTGTTTCTCATTTCTTAAAAGATAGAGACAGATCTTCCTTAATCAAGTTTTTTCCAAAAAAAAAAACTTTAATCTAGGTATGCTATAACAAGCATTCTAGTAATTTTGCAAAAATAGTTACATAATTCAAAATATTTTTGAAACTATTTTTAAAGAAGGGAATTGAAAATTTGAAGCATCTCCCAATGATTCACTCGTTCCATCAACCCTTGCAATTCGTTCCTCTTCAAACCTGAGAATAAAAATGGAATTTAATTTGGAAAAAAAAATATAATAAACTAATTATAGACAAGATGCAGAATATATGATTATGTAGCTAGTCTAATAAAAAAAAAAAATTATGTTATAACAAAGAAATCAAAACATTAACTCTAAGAAATTGTTTACCCATTAAACATTGGAAAAATAGGCATCTAGTAATTTCGAGTTCATAACAACGTTGATGTTGGATGAGTTTTTAATAATGATATCTCCTTATTTCCTAGATATTTCGCTAGCTCTGGGGGAAGTTTGTTGCACATTGGATCTCAAATCCAAGTTTTCCCTTTCCAACACTATGTTTCGAGCCATTACCTCATTAAGTTGACCTTGCAAATAAGGGATATCTTGATAGTACCTTTGGATCCAAGCGAAACACTCTTCACAATACACTTGTTCCAATCTCGATAAATGTCGTGTATCTTCTGAGTTCAAAGGCTTACCTTGTGCCATTGTCATTTTTAAATTGTATTGTATTCCTGAAAACCCTTCTTGTTCCCTTAAAAACGGAGGTAGGTTTCAAACAAAATCGTATTGGGGAGAATGCACTCTAGTGGAATCAAAGCTTGCATCCTTGACAGAGATCATATCTTCTATAACTACTATAGAAATGGGTTTATTACGATTTTGATATTGGTTCCTTGTCATCCTCAACAGAAGTCTACCACTCTTAATTTTGAAATATGGGTCATTAGTGTCCTGTGTAACTTGCTTCCCCTGTCCTTTAATTTTATTTTTATCATTACTAATCTTGGTCTATACATGATTAGGGGTGATTGATGACCTATCCCTTAAAAGACTCATAATTTCTTCCAAAGGTTTCTTTGGAATGAAATCACGTTTTTTGCAGGTGACCTCAGCTACCGAAAGAAACTCAATCAAAGTATTGGTAGGTAAGACAATGTATTTCACGACTTGTATCTCAACTCACAAATTTTGCAGAGAATGGGACAATACACTTGGATCGACAGGTTCATCATCACTCAGAGGTAAATTGGAAACGAGCTCAGATGGAAAAGGAACAAACCTATTCCTAACAAGAAAAATCTGCCAATTATCTCTTGTTTTCAACAATTGGGCATTAACCAGCACCCGAATCAGACCATGATGGAACAAGATAGACTCAGGGTTAGGGTTTTGTCTTTGGTAAAACTTCGACATTTTCTGAAGACTCTTGAGTAAATAAAAAGGAAAGTTCAAATTAAACCCTAGGAAAATCATCAATAACCATATATGAAACAAAAACACCATCCCATAACACCCTTCACGGGTCACACATTGTTTGATTACCAACAACAAGCCATGCCAATGACTTTTGAATAACTGTATAAGTGTACCTTTTACGTTATAGCATTATTTTTTGGATACAAACAGTAAATTCCATGGGATACCCTCTATATTCATATTATTGAACCAATGGTCCCCTTCCTGTGATAAACCTGTGGCCTCAGCTATGGATTCCTCGTTCACTTGCAACTGCAAGTTGCCTACCTTGGCTTTGGCACCGTCAAAAGTTTTGGTAACGGCCCGTACAACTTCCATGTTGAAAACCTCAAAAGAATGGATGAATTTTACCCAACAGAAATGGATAAGGTCGTCTACAACATCTTCTTGAGATAGCAAAGTTTGTGAGCCATTAGGATCCACTCAAACCACAGGAGCCATCAACTTGGGCACAATGTACCAAAATATGCAAACAGAGGGGTCTATGCTTGTGCCAACCCAAAATAAATGGTTGAGTTTTTATGGCTAATGATGAATTGAAAACTAAGGGCTTGGAAATATGCTACCATGAATTCCAACTCAATCTTTGATTAAACACCCAGAACTAGAGGACAAAAAAAATTCAAAAACCACTTCATTTCCTAAAACCTACTCTCTAGTCATGAAGAACCATCCAAAAGAAGAAATGAATGTGATCAATGATGGATAGGACAGAGAGATGATCATTTCATAGCATAGATGCTAGCCATGTCATACATCGATCAGACAGTGACAAAACAATTTATTGCATCATTCAGATCATATGGTGAGGCAAAAATACATAACCAAAATCACAAATGGTAAGAGATGAATCAAACCTTCAAAAATTGATTTAATAATAACATAAATCACCCATGGTTTGGTTTTATCCTTATGTTATGAATTTTTTTTTTAAATTTTCACATGGTTGCATATTCACCATGTAATGATCCCAAGCCATTATGCAAGGATCATCATTGTTTTGGTGTCTTTTTAAAACTTTTTTTGAGCGAGGTATTTCGTCAAACACTTTGTTGATCTACCTTTTAGATGTGTTTATATGTGTGTATGCAACAAATAATAGA
>CBVK0101196916.1:0-11643 GCA_900067695.1 Picea abies | reverse complement strand
GTTCACCAACTACCTAAATGACACATCAAAATTTGATCCAACCCTTGTCTATGCAATGGAATATAGACAAAACATTATTGGAGTGATTTTTTGGGCATAATAGCAATCAACTCGTGCTACAATGGGGATATCTCTGACTTACCTGCTTGTAGTATATGCATTAATGACGCTCAATAGGTTACCAACAGATTGGTTTGAATGAATAAAGATGTCACTAAGGATAGAAGTTTCAATAGCATTTGAAAGTAACTCTCGAGGTGTAGATCAGTCGGTGATGGAGTGCATTGTTAAGGCAAGTTGTTATGTGAGGTCATTAAATTGAAACCTCAGCTTACCTGTGTGTCGAGCTTGGGGCATGTTGCGGTGCACTTGGAGGTTATAGTGGTAACAATCAAAATCGACCCCATGTCACGCAAGTACGAGCCCACCCCAGTTCCTGATTCCGCTAGTCAAAGAAAAAATAGCATTTGAATGTACATGAATGTCTACACTCTAATTTCTTGGGGTGTACTTACATACAATTCAAATTACCTTTTTCAATAACTTGCCAACACTTGAAAACATCTTTATGTTGGTGGGGCTCAAATGTGTAAGTTATCTCCTTAATGCATTATATTGTTTCCTACTTTTGTGAACATTGCTTTGTTGCCTCATGCCCACAATCTTGGAACAAAAATTGGACTATTAACCTACACTCTTGATGGTCTCCATGGTGACATATGCTTTGGCATTGGTGATTACAATCAAGAATAACTTTGAAGTTCCTTTCACACAACCGAGGGTGGAAGGAGTTCACCTTCGAAGGATGTTTTGAACCCTTCGAATGTGTGTTTTCTCTTTGGGTATACACCATTGTTACTATCCACTATTCCTATTATCCAGCCCAGTGGACATGAGTTAGCCAACCACCTAGAAAGCCACCAACCAAAGCCAATCGACCAAATTTATAGACCCATTTCTAAATGCCTACTATACCACACTATTGTGGGACATACACCACCATGTGTCCTAGTTGAAAGCACCTTTTGCCATTCAAATTTGATGTCGATTATAGTGTGTGTTATGATATTGGCTTGTTAGTTTTTCAATTTTAAATTTAGTATATATTGCAATTGTTTGTCAAATAACCATTAATGTAAAACTTTTGTAGAAATCAACCTACTAATAACATATGTTGTTAATGTATTTCAATTTCAAGAAATATAATTATAATATAATGCCATACATAAGTCATGCAAGTGCCATGAAGGTGGTAGGCAAGTTGTTATATAAATTAGAACTGCATGGCATGTTTACATATTTTTCTCTAAGGATATTCAATATTTTTCTCTAAGGAAAATTTACAATTTCTCTCTAAATGCAGATTATGTAATTATAAATTAATGTAATCTAACTATAAATTAGTATAATTATGGTTGTTGCAACTTAGGCTCTCTCCATGAATATTGTTATGCAAATATAAATGAATATTATTGTCCTTTGTTGTTGTATGGCAGCAAGTAATTATTATGAGTCTTTATTTTTAACTTTTATTTTGATGATACGAGAGTGGGGTTGGAGCTATTTTATCGACATGTGAAAGCAAGCATAGTGATATGAATTTTATTGTAATTAATTGTCTCTTTTCTAAGTGAACGATGACGTAATTTCAATTCGGATGAAGTAGTCATTGGACAAGAACAAGGAGATCTCGTAAATTATGCCCATGAAACAACAATTCCTTGAGAATTGGAGCACACGATTAAATTCATATACTAAAATTCAAGGCCAAGACTAACTATTGAGCAGCTTATTTGTAATTTATTTTTGTTGTAGTTTAAATATTTTTAGTTTTGATTTTTATTTTTTTATTTTTTTTAAGAATCTTTATATTTGAGTGGTTAAATTTGTATAATTCAAGTGTTCGAGTGTTCTAGGAATTTTTCAACAAGTTGAATCTATTTATACATTTAGAAATGTAATTTAAACAATAAAAAATTATCATTTCATCCAAATTGATATCACATAATTTCAATCAAAAAAAACCAAAACATAAAACATTTAATCAATACCCTTATCTTTATATTAAAATAATATTTATATTAATTTTAATTACTTTCTTAAAAGCTAATTTTCTTTTAAATTCTCCAAATAATTAATTTCTCATTCATTTTAAATTATTCAAGTTAAATTTATATTTGCTTTGAAACTTTAACCACCTTCTTTCTCCAATTACCCCAAACTTTGTACCAATCAAATAATGCCTCTCTATATTTTGAAAGTATTCCAAAAATTATTGTTGCATAAAACATATCCTTTATCATGAATTTCCAGCTATTGGAATTTGCATGTTTATCATCTAATACTTCAATAGGTGTGTTGAGTTTCTACATGTATGGGTAATTAGTTAAGGGAATTTATGTTCCAAGTGAGATCTGGGGTTTATAACTTTCTATACTCTTTTACATCATGTGGCGGTTTTATCCAACCAATTGAATCACATATTATGTAGCCATTATCATAAAACGTGTAATTACTTTAATATTGAAAAGCATGGGCTTATTGATTTCTAAAATCCTAGTTAGACAATGGGGAGGAAAAGATTTATAGAACATGAAGGGCGGTTTTATCCAACCAATTGAATCGCATATTATGTAGCCATTATCATAAAACGTGTAATTACTTCAATATTGAAAAAGCATGGGCTTATTGATTTTTAAAATCCTAGTTAGACAATGGGGGAGGAAACGATTTATAGAAGATGAAGGGAAAAACATTATGGTTTCATCAAACCATTTTGATGTATATATGACCATTTTGGTTTATGATCAATATATTATGGCTTGTTATATGGAAATATTTACAATAAAACAGATGAAATATTAGCATGTGTAGACAACATATATGTGATTGTAAATATTTTGCTCGAGAATTTTATCATGTTGTTGATTACTTGGTAATTATGGGAATAATGAATTATTGCTTTCAGGCATACATAAACACAAGTATATTTGAGAATTCTTGCTTAAGTTAGCTGAGGTTTCAATTGTATTGTACTTTTTAAGTTAGTTGAGTTCTCAAGTGTATTAGAAATATTAAATAAAATTGTTGTTAGAGGAAGTATAAAATACTTTTATGAAAAATAAATGGTGTCAATGTTTAAATGGAATTGAGAGATTTATAATGATGTTTGGTCACATAACACATTATGATATAGTTGGAAAAAACCCATGTTAATTGGCCTATTTAGTAATTGGTCATTTAATAATAGTGGTTATAATATTGCACAAAGCGAGTTCAAAGTAGATTTAAACCAAATGGTTGGCATCGATAATTAAATTGTGTTAAGAGCTTCGTAACAACTATCTATATGGCTTGTCATGAGCCAATCATGATCTTTATAACATCCAAAACACTCACAATGGAGCATATATTATTCATCCTTTAAAAAAATGTATCATTACCTTAATAGTTATTCATATTGTGACCAATTGTAGACAATATGTGTTTTATAAACACTATAAAATGTCACATTTAATATATTTTTACCATTGAGAATAGTTATTGATGGTAATAAGGGGAAAGCAACAAAGTTGTATATTCCTCACCTATGTGGCAAGAAATTTGTTAAAACATCAATGTGATTGTGTGTGTATTTCCATGGAAAAAATCATGACTTTATTCAAAATAGGATAAAATTAGGTATCACAGATGCTTATAGCATTTCATTTAGGGAGCCTTCAACAAGCCATCATTCAAAGACATAGATTTACCTATAAAAATTCCTAGCCATGTTTCTTTAAAAAATAGTTTTTCCCAAACCATATCAAAAAAAACTAGTTGTATATGGATTGCTTTAAAAGTAGCATAAGATTAAGATATTGAGGTCCTTAGATAAATTAAAAAAAAGTCAAGATGATCCCTTTATACATAAAAACCATAGTACCATTCCAAAGCAAATCTGAACATAGCTCATTAGTAAAATGAACTAAAAGGAAAGGGTTAAAAGAAAGGAGGGTGAACATATTCAGAGATATTTCCACTGAGCTCCTCCTAAATAATCCATTCCCCTCGAGCTAATTGAATCCCAACCTTTGGCAGACTATTAATAGTATGATTTTTGTCTTGATATATGTGTTGAAAGTATTGATAATCAAATCCTGATTGTATGCACCTGATATCATCCACCAAAGGTTGAAGTGTAAATTCTCTTATCATGTCTTCCATCTTCATCCACCTAAGGACAAGTAAAGAATCCCCTAAAATCTGTAGTTTAGATACACCATATTTTGTTGCCAAAGTGAGAGTTTGTTTTAGAGGCATTAACTCTGTGTATTTTTTTCACCCCTAACACATACCTATTTTAAAACTTATAGAGTGATAATCCTTTAGAAAGAGTATACCACCACCAACACCTATCAGAGGTTCAACTTGAGAGGCTCCATCGAAATATGCCCACACACTTGTCTTGTCGATATTTTCTTCAAATATCTATCTGGGTGGCCTAACATATTTTACCTAATTGAAAATTGAAACGATATTTATGTAACACACCCAACCCCCTAACTCTCTTAGGATGGTGGGATGTCAAATTGCCACTTCCTCTAATCCTTAGGTCTCAGGTTAGCACCCTTAGCGACCCTTTCCCATCATGGCACACATGGGAACTTCATCTTCTTTCTTCTTGCTGCAGGTAGTTGTGATAAACCCTCGGGATCATCACCCACCTTCCCAATAAATTTGTAACAAAATGTTGTTACATGATTGCTATACAGACTAGGGAAAAAACATCCTCAATCGGACGGGTGTGATCCACCCCATGCTACCAAAGAAATGGTCGACAATGAATTGGGTTCTCTACCCATAGGGAAAACAAATTACTCCACTCACATTTCAATCTCGATCGGACCTCTCCAATGGACCTATTCTGATAGATCCAACGGTCTTTGAGCCTAGAAAATGACGGCCCCAGTCAAATCAATTCCTTAAACTATCTGGCGACTAATGTCTTTCCCATACTCCATGTAACATGTTGATATGTGGGATCCACTGCTAAAACTAAGGTTTTGATCATATAGGGTTACCATACCCTCAGATCGACGATCCCTATCCACTCGGGACTTCTTCCATCGAGATGTAATCACTCTGAGTGTGCTCGCTACTTGTCAATTGGCTCTTCCCAACGAGAACTCTCTGACGGATCCAATGGTCCATAGATCTTATCATCCAACAATCGGAT
Organism: Picea abies; assembly: GCA_900067695.1. Lineage (NCBI taxonomy): Eukaryota > Viridiplantae > Streptophyta > Pinopsida > Pinales > Pinaceae > Picea > Picea abies. The sequence continues at coordinate 6,425 of CBVK0101196916.1, read as the reverse complement.
ATTTCTGTGATCTTGCAATTGTGTGGTGTTTAACCAATGTCATTCTTCAACTAAGTTAATTCCTCGGGATTGTTCCTGATCCAATGGCTCAAAACTCATCGACATCCATTATGATAGATCCATGGTCCTCCATGTCCTTGGTCTCTCAACATCGGACGTTTGCCATCGAAAACTCCTCCTATGCCCTTTTCTGGGCCTTCCCGAGCTCACTTCTTCTGGTAGGCTTAACAGCTAGAACTCAAGGCATCAACGACCCAGATCTCATCAGTCGAACCTTTGATCAATCGATCGCTCATGTCCACTCGGGACGCTCCCATCGGGAATTCACCAAGACTTAGTGCTTTGGTATTTCTTGAAGGTTGTACTTTCTGACATGCTCTCTCTTAGAGCCCATATCTCTAACGAACGGTCAGGATCTGCTCCTTCTACCGAATCAATGGTTGTCATTCCTCTGGGATGAATTAAGGGTTTTCAATTGGGATAAGGGTGGTTTCTGGAATTAACAGTCTCGTGTTGTTTCCTAGAAGGATTTAACTCAAGTTATTCAGGCTATCAGACCACTTCCCAAACAACCATAAACACTACGCGCAAACACCCAAATGAAGATTTCATATATTGCAATCTTTCCATTTCAAGGGCAGGGTAAATTACAAGAATATCGACCTGCACTCACCTTCCTCATACATTTATTCATTGTTAACACAATTAACAGTGAAGGAAGGTTCTTTTACTCCATTTAACTCAAGAATTCAACATTCATTCATCACATTTAACCAGACATAATGAACAAAATACCAACTATGACCATTATACAACATTCAAGAAAACATTACAAGTATAAGCACTTATATGTTTATTAATGTTCCAAACCAACCATCTGGATGAGGGCAAATTCCTTTCCACCCAACCGTAGGATATGTTGTATTGTGCCTTTCTACAACATGCCACCCTTGTGCCAATCCATGATACCACCAAGGGACTATGTATAAGCACTTATATGTTTATTAATGTTCCAAACCAACCATCTGGATGAGGGCAAATTCCTTTCCACCCAACCGTAGGATATGTTGTATTGTGCCTTTCTACAACATGCCACCCTTGTGCCAATCCATGATACCACCAAGGGACTATATCAGTTGATTGCCAAGTTAAGAAATGGTTCAAGAAGGATACTCTCCTTCACTCCATTGGAAACAACAGAAGTTTCCCTTATCCTATTGAGCTCAGCACCTCCACGAGTTTATCAGGCACCTTCCCAACTGGATTTTATGTGCACAAGGGAGTACCTTCTCTGCTACATAGTCCCTCGGTGACCTCCCCTTACCAATGTCTATTTCTTTCCAGTAAGCACCAAGTCACGGTCCCCTGTTACTCTAGTATGGATATGGGTCTTCTCTATTCCAGGTTGACCATTAAATTCTTTGTAAAGCTTTATATTTTATTTAGAAAAACTTCCCAAATCTTCTCTACTACTCATCGTCGTGTGTGTGAGCTCCTCTACTCATTGCATCACCATATGTTTGTGACTCTGTAACTCACTTATGTGCATGATTATTCTATTTTATTCTACGTGGATTCAATCTCTGCACATCTGTGCAGTTGTTCTCTCTTCATTTACAGGCTATTGTTGTTCTCTTCTGCGCACCCTCCTTTTTTCTTCATTTGTTTGTTGTGTTTCCACCTTTGCCCTCTTCTTCCTCCTTGTCCTTAGGATCTCCGATGATTATGTGAGAAGCAAGCCCTCGATGTCAAGCTCTTGAATCAAAGGGGAAAATATTGTGCATACTTCTAGTTGAGGTCTCAATCAACCCTTCACTCTTCCAAGTACCCAATCAATCAATAGTTATAATTGCTCGACCACCCAACCTGATCACCATTAATTGGTTTTGTGGTTCAATGCAATCGAAGTATGTTGGATAGGTAGTGTGTTCAATTCATGCAAGTGTAATTTGGATTTTTGGGAAAGATTCCTATTTTCCTCACTAAAACTCCCCAGTTCCACCTCACCATTCCCACTCATGGTATCATGGCCAGTACTCAAGTCTTCCTTCTCATTCAGTTGTATGGTGTTCTTTATTAACATAAACACAATTACATGCTTCATTAATCATAATACATGAAGTCTTAACCTAATTACAATCATGGGAGAAAACAGGGTGTTACATTCCCCTCCCTCTTGAAGAAACACCGTCCTCGGTGTTTAAAACACCATATATACAAATGTATACATGAAACAAAAATGGGGATGTCATACTCATGGCATCTTCCAGTTCCCAAGTGGCCTCATCTGCTCCAAAATGCTTCCATTTCACCTTGACCTGCACGACGACTCGGTTCTGGAGCAATGTCTCTTTCCTCTCCAGGATGCGCTGAGGCTTGGGATGGAATTCTCCCTCTTGTTCCACATGTATCATAGTCCAATAAGTAACATGATTAGAATAATGAATATACTTATTTAATAAATATACATGGAACACATTGTGAGCTCTAATAGTAGTTGACATGGCAAGTCTATATGCTATTGGTCCCACTCTTTCTAGGACTTCAAACAGTCCACAATAATAGGTTGCTAACTTGGCACAAGTTCCAACCCTCAGGAAACTCCTCTTAGGTTTCACCTTGAGATACACATGATTTCCCACCCTAAACGCCTTATGAGTTCTTTTTCTATATGCATATCTCTTATGCCTATCCTGGGCTACTTTCAAATTGTGTCCTTTTTTTTATCACTACTTGCTCTGTTTCCTTTAGAAACTTTGGTCCAACCGTGATCCTATCCACTGGATTGTCCCAACTAATTGGAACTCTGCATTTTCTACCATATAGAGCCTCGAATGGGCTCATCTTCAATGATTCTTGATAACCATTGTTATTGGCAAACTCTACCATGTGTAGATATTGTTTCCATTGTTTGGGTTGATGCATGACATGCATCTTTAACATGTCTTCCAACACTTTGTTCACTCTTTCAATCTGGCCATTTTTTTTAGGATGGTAGGTCGTGATAAATGCTATATGCATTCCCAAACCTGTAAACAAGCCTTTCCATAAATTTGAAGTGAAATGTGTACCTCTATCTGAGATTATTGTCTTGGGAAAACCATGCAATCTAAAAATATCTTTCATAAAAATATCAGCAGCATCTATAGCTTTAAAAGTGGATTTGATGGGAATGAAGTGAGTTTCCTTGCTCAGCTTATCCACCACTACCATGATTTCATCATGTTTCCTAGTTTTCTTTTGCAAATGCTAATAAAATCCATCAAGATAGTCTCCCATTTCCATTCTAGAATTTGCAATGGTTGCAAAAGTCATGTGGGATGCTTGTTTTCATATTTGACATGTTGACACTCCAAACACTTGGCAATATAATCAACAATATCTTGCTTCATTCTTGGCTGGTAATACAATTGCCTCACTATTGTTATCATTTTTTGATAACCAAGATGACCCACATAAGGTCTCTGATGGAGCTCATCCATAATGAGGTGCTTCAGCTCCACTGAATCAGGCACATACAACCTGTTATTATGCAGCAATAACTCATCTGTTTTAAGTTGATACCCCCCATACTTTTTCTCACTAGGTTCTTACTACAAAACCTCTCTTACTAGATTAAAAAACGTATCTTCTTTCAATAGGGTTCTAATTCTCTTCTTGATGTCAGACTCACCTACACTTGTTGTTGCTAAGTGCATTGTTTGCACACTTCGGCTGAGTGCATCTACCACTCTGTTTTCCTTCCCTTTTATATGTTTGATCTCAAAATCAAACTCGCTAACTAACGCCATCAATATCACATGTATAGCATTCATCCATGTCTAATCAAATAGATACTTTAGACCACAATGATCTGTCATCAAGACAAATATTCTTCCAAGCAAGTAATGCCTCCACATCTTCAGCACATGCACAATTGTTGCAAGCTCCAAGTCATGGGTGGCATATCGTTGCTCATTCTCATTTAGCTTCCTTGACTCATAAAAAATCACTTGTCCTTTTTGCATAAGAACTCCATTAAATCCTTCCTTGCAAGCATTAGTGCAAACCAAGAAATATTTCTCAGGGTCTGTAATCTTCAAAACAGGGGCATTGGTCAAGAGATGTTTTAGCTACTAAAAGTTGGCTTCACACTCTATTTGTCATACAAATTTATTCCCCTTCCTCTACAATCAAGTAATGGGATGACCAATCTTGGAAAATTCCTTAATGAACCTCCTATAATATCTAGATAATCCCATAAATGATCTTACCTCAGTTACATTCTGAGGGGCTAGTCAATCCATGATTGCCTTGATCTTCTTGGGATCTACTTCCACTCCCTCTGCTGAGATTTTGTGGCCCAAATACTAGATCTCCTTATGGAAGAAGTCACACTAACTTTATTTGGCATACAGTTGGTGATCCCTAAGCACCTGTAGCACCAACCTGAGATGCTCCTCATGCTCTTCCTTAGTCTTAGAATACACCAAAATATCATCAACAAATACAAGAATGAACTTATCTAAATAGTTGTTGAGAACACTATTCATAAAACACATTGTTAGTACAATATTTGGCCTTGTCATTAATATGAAAGTTTGTCAAGGTTATAAGGCTTAGACTAGACGAGCTAGAGGGTGAGCTTCTAGAGCCTCTAAACAGAAAGAGACAAGCTATTAAAAGTCACATTGAAGAAAATAGTAGAAAATCATGCCCTGGGTGCCTAAGGCAATATCGAAGCGCTTGGGCGCTTATCGGAAGTCAAAACAGGTCTTATCGCGTCCNATAGCGCTTGGGCGCTTATCGGAAGTCAAAACAGGGCTTATCGCGTCCCGTAAGGACCTAATCTTTTATAGTTGAGGAACTTACCACAAGACTGGGGCATAGGAACCAAGTGCCATCAAATATGCAGGGCCCAACAAATCAAATGGATACAGGTGAGGTAGATCAATGGTTGGCGATCAACTTTGCATCATGGATATGCACAAGGGATAATGATTCTAAGCGGTGCGATAGTGGTTTGGGGGGACATGTGTCACATAGTAGATGGTGTCTCCCGACAAGAAAATAGAATGAGAAACCGCCTTCGCTGGGTTGTGACGATGGTATTTTGGTTTCACCAAAACCACCCATTCATCCATTACAAAGTGCACATATGTGTGCCAACTCAACATGATGTGGCATCAAATAAACACTCCACATGGGACACTCAGAGGAACCAGTGACAGGGTGGCATGCAATAAAGGAAACCATCAGAGCTAATCTAAAGACGCCACCTAGACAAACGGGACCCGTTGGAGACATGGAACAACACATAGATCCCAACGACACATAGCCTAATCTCTTGCCACATAAGCACTAACATGGACCAATATAAAGCTACCACATGTATGTGGTACAATGTTGACATCACTCAAAATTTCATAGTCTCTCTCATTTAAGGATCTCCTTCGAATAAAAATATGACACATGGAGTTTTAATGAATGAAATAGAGATAAAGAGATGCGCCAGGCCCAAAGAATATTATTATTATCAAGGCGCCAAAGCATCTGCTCGAGATTTTCAAACGAGGAAGGACTACAAGCAGTCTTCTCTGTCATCTTCTGCAAACTAGTTGAAGGTAACCCAAAATCCCTTACCCCCCTTGAAATTTACTCTTATCATTACCTTTTAAAATACTAAAATGGCTTATGTTTCAAACCTTAGAAAGTCAAGGTCCTCCAAGAAATCCTCATACACTAATGAACCCTTAATTAATCAATATAGTGAGGTTTTTGACTTAGTTTTCTACTTCACTAACCTAGGCCAGATCATTAGGACTACACAAAAAAATGTTGAAAATGATTAAGACCATCTTCACCTATGGGAATCAAACCTAGCCCACTCTGGTGTCCTGCAAACATTCAATTTCCCCGAAATTGTCCATTGGTGCACTTCCAATTACCTGGAATCTGAATGCAAAATAATGTCCCTGATAAACTACACATTGTCTTCCATTTGTCTCATGATTCCTTATCCCAAATGATTTTCTTCCCTAAAGAACCCTTGGAAACCCTAGAAGAGCACATGATGGAAGTCGTGTACCAAGCGCTACCCCAGGATGATAAAGAAAATCTACTCAGAATCCTTTTAGCCCCAAATTTTCCTTTTCCAACTTCTTCAACTCCATTCCAAGCTGACCTTTTTCCTTAAAGCACCTAGCATGCCCTAACTATCATTTTCCAAGTATTAGGATGTGAACACGATAAGGTAATGGATGATTTTGCCCTTGGATTTTTCTCTCTTTCATTATCAACAACCTCCATGATCCTCCCAAAATTTGATTATTGTAAGTTGGTCGAAGAATCCATGCAAGATCAACTAGATAATTTCCCTAGCACCTGATCTTTCATATATGAATCCTACCTAGTGTTGGACACACCTACCACACTTAGAGGGGGGG